>BLSH010194871.1:306353-320204 GCA_018402905.1 Glandirana rugosa
GTATTTTAGATCCATTCTTCTTTTATTGTTACACCAGCAATGTTTATGTCAAAGATGATGGATGGGTGGATGGAAGGATGGATGGATGAATGGATGGATGGATGAAGGGATGGAAGGATGGGTGGGTGGGTGGATGGATGGATGGATGGATGGATGGATGGATGGATGGGTGGGTGGATGGATGGATGGGTGGGTGGGTGGGTGGATGGATGGATGGGTGGATGGATGGATGGGTGGATGGATGGATGGATGGATGGATGGATGGATGGATGGATGGGTGGGTGGGTGGATGGATGGATGGGTGGAAGGATGAACAGAACACACAGGCACCCACCATGATTTTCTCCCTGTCAGGCTCTGCCTTGTGCTGGCAGAGAGGAATGCAGGATGTGTTGTGTCTGCAGCAGGGAGAATCTTTAGCACAAGTCATGCAGGAATCAGATTACAGTCAGCATGAATGGATAAACAATCTTGCTCTCCTCTGCTCTCCTTCCTGCACTGTATTAGCAGCCCTGCTCTCTATGCTGGCAGCTGTATAGCAAACACTCACTGTTTAGGCTGGGGCTGCATCTCTCTGTCTCCCCCATAGCAGACTGTTCTCTCCTTTCTCCCCCTTCCATGCATCTGCTGAGTCCCGACATCCAATCTCAGAAATCAAAGAAGGCGGGCTGGAGGAAGGGGGCGGGTACACTGTTTCCCATTGGCTGAGGAGGCAGAGTAGAGGCTGTATATCAATCCACCTCTGAAATCAGCCTGTGCCGGGTCTAAGTAAAGATCATCGGCTTCTGCGGCCAGAGCTACTGTATCCTTCCACATGAAAAAAAAGAGTCCCCAGCTTCCAGCCTGCAATAGAGGACGAGCAAGGGAATAAGATAAAAATACTGTAGCATTTGCAAATATCAACATGTGTATTTTGGGAGTGCTTGAGCACACCCAAGCACCCCTCTGCCACATCCCCTGTTGACAGGCTGTCACTCAAACCGGCCCACTGAGCCATCGGCCCACCGGGAAACTCCCGGTACTCCCGATGGCCAGTACAGGCCTGTGTCTGACCATGGAGTTCAATTCATCTCCAGGTTCTGGAAAGCTCTGTGTGACGCTTTCGACATTGAACTTGCATTTTCATCGGCTTATCATCCACAGACAAATGGTCAGACGGAGGACCAACCAAACGCTCAAACAATATCTACGCTGTTTCTCCTCATTTGCTGAAGATGACTGGGTCTCTCTGCTGCCGTTGGCTGAATTTGCCTTCAACAATACCATTCATTCAGCCACCAAGCAGTCTCCATTCCTGGCCAACTACGGTTTTCACCCAACGTTCATGCAACTTTGAAAGCACGGTGCCTGCGGTACAGGAAACAATTACATTTGTGGAGGAGAACAACAAACGATTACAGGAAACCTTGACCCAGACTCAAGAACACAACAAGGAAGTTTTTGACAAGGGGAGACGGAGAGAGTTGGATTTACAACCTGAGGAACAAGTCTGGCTTGCCACAAAGAACTTGAAGTTGGCCTGCCCATCGAAGAAATTGGGACCCAAGTTTATTGAACCTTTTCGGGTGAAGAAGAAGATTAATAGGGTGGCCTACAAGCTGGAACTTCCACCCTCTTTACGCGTTCACCTAGTCTTCCACGTGTCCTTACTAAAACCCGTGGTCCCCAATCCCTTTCCTGGGTGGAAGACAGGCCCGCCAGATCCAGTTATGGTAGATGGCGAAGAAGAGTTTGAGGTGGAGTCCATCCTGGACTGCAGGAAGAGGGGTAGTTCCATCCAGTATCTAGTCAAATGGAGGGGCTACGGCCCAGAAGAAAACTCTTGGGAGCCCATGTGTCGCGTACCTGGTGGAAGAGTCTGACTTATGCAGCGGGCAACCTCCCTTACTATCCTGACTCGGGAACCCCTGGTAGAGCAGACAGGTGACTCGGGAGTGCAAGATGGCACGAAGGTCGGACTGGGTCACTGGTGTTGGTAGGAAGTCCGTTGGTGCACTCGTGCACAAGAAGTGTAGTCGTACAGGCCGGGTCGGCGTAACAGGCTGGCGGTGCAGTACAGGAGGAGCAAGCAGATGGGTGGTCGGGTTCAGGCAAGGTCGTTAACAGGATCGAAGCAGCGAAGTACAGAAGGGTCAGGCAAGAGAGTGGTCGTAGACAATCCAGGGGTCGGTGCAGGCAGAAATCAGCAGGGTCAGACAAGCCGGGTCACAGGAACAGGGAATCAGAGTATAGGTTAATCGGGAAAACACACTACATGCTGTAGATCAGACAGCACTTGCTGCAGGGCGTGCTGGATTGAAATAGAGCCGTTTGGCGCAGTTTCCGGCGAACGAGCAATAGCGGCAAAAAGTCCCCTTTTCTGCAGGATTTCCTCTAACACCATGCGGATTACCTCATCCAATCCTTTAAGGATAACTATCCCGCTAAGTTTGCCCGGTTAGGCATCCGGAGGCTGCCCCCGGGGGGGCAATGTAAGGAAATAAGCTCTGCCCCAGGAAATCGTGTTGGGAAGCCTGTGCACGGGCGTACATAGCATGTGTGCGCGCCTGAGCGCATGTGCACACATGTGTGCGCCGACATTGCCGCCCAAAGGGCCCATTTAAACTGACAGCACCCTGCAACCAGTGCTGTCCATTCTGCAGTGTTTGGTGTACTTGAGCTTCCCGTTTACTTGTACCTGTACCTGTTCCTGTGACCCGGCTTGCCTTGACCCTGCTTGATCTCCGCCTGCACCGACCCCAGATTTCCACGACCACCCTTCTGCCTGCTCCTTTGTACTTGTTAGAAGATGGTGCGGAGGGTTAATAGCATTTGGTTGTTGTTTCCTCTAATTCTTAGAGGAACAGCTCTATTTAAACTTCCTGCTTCCTGTAAGCAGATGCTGCCTGATCTTCAGCGTGTGCCCTGTTTTCCTGAGTGTTCTGCTACCCGTTATCTGATTCCTGTGACCCGGCCTGCCTGACCTTGCCTGAACTCTGCCTGTACCGACCCCTGGCTTGCCTACGACCATCCGACCGCCTCATCCTTCTGTACCTCTGCTGCCTGCCCGTTGCTGACCCTGCTCTTCCCTGACTCTGCTACTGTGCCTGCAACCATCCGGTCCCAACAAGTATCCTGCTCTAAACATCAGCACCCTTCCAGCACATCTCCTGTCCGCTGCTGACGGATACTCCTGGCCCCACCGTGCTCCTGTGGCCGCTGTTCCCAACTCCAGCGGTCCCACGAACCGGAGTCGTAGGAGAGGCCACCCCCGACCGTCAGGCTCACTACCAGGTACCTAACAGTACTTCTGCTGCCAGCCCATTGATGAACTTCGCTTGTACCTGACCATTCTCCTGCCTGCTCCTCCTGTACCGCACCGCCCACTTGTTGCCGACCCAGCCTGTACCACCACTCTACTACCAGCAGGAGTCCGGAGATACCACATCAGTTGTCACCGGTGACCAGACCAACCCTCGTGCCATCCTCACTCCCGAACCACCTGTTTGCTCTACCAGGGGTTCTTGAATCAGGGTCGCAAGGGAGGTTACCCCTGCCTAAGTCAGACTCCACCACCAGGCACGTGACAGCTCCTTAACATACTTCAGAAAGTGACACCTCCTCTCCCATTCCCTTTTCCAGAGCCTTCTGGAAACAAAGGGGAGGATTATCCGAGGAGTGTTCCTTCCTGCAATCCCCAGCTCTCTCTGGGCCACTCCCCCTGCCCAGATGAAAACATTCAGGCCTGCATTTTGTGTCAGGCCTGACTAAATTTTGCCTCTCCTAGCAAAAACCCACTACAAAAAGCACCTATCACTATGGGGGAGCTATATCTGCCTAAGTGCCTATCCTATTCCTGAATCTTGATGATGCTAGCTTCCAACAATATTTTTGGTTTAGGGCACCACCAACACCCAAGGCTCACTTTTTCTGCAACTGTTTTACAGGGGCATGTCATTTCAATGTTTAAAATAATTTTTAACAGCAGGGCCCATTCCTGTGCCCAACAAGAGCAATTGTGAGGGGTTACAGTGTTCAGGCACCACCAACACCCGAGGTCCAATTTTTCTGCACCTGTTTGACTGGGGCATGTAATTACAATTTTTAAAATAATTTTTAACAGCAGGGCCCATCCCTGCACCCAACAAGAGTAACTGTGAGGGGTTACAGTGTTCAAGCACCACCAACACCCAGGCCCAATTTTTCTGCCCCTGTTTGACTGGGGCATGTAATTACAATTTTTATAATAATGTTTAACAGCAGGGCCCATTCCTATGCCCAACAAGAGTAATTGTGAAGGGTTACAATGTTTGGGCACCATCAACACCCAAAGCCCAATTTTTCTGCACCTGTTTGACTGGGGCATGTAATTACAATTTTTTAAATATTTTTTACAGCAAGGCCCAATCCTGTGCCCAACAAGAGTAACTGTGAGGGGTTGCAGGGTTCAGGCGCCATCAACACCCAAGGCCCAATTTTTCTGCACCTGTTTGATTGGGGCATTTAACTTCATGTTCTAAAATGAATTTTAACAGCAGGGCCCATTCCTATGCCCAACAAGAGTAACTGTGAGGGGGTACAGTGTTCAGGCACTACCAAAACCCAAGGCCCAATATTTCTGCACCTGTTTGACTGGGGCATGTAATTACAATTTTTAAAATAATTTTTATAGCAAGGCCCAATCCTGTGCCCAACAAGAGTAATTGTGAAGGGTTACAATGTTCGGGCACCATCAACACCCAAAGGACAATTTTTCTGCACCCGTTTGACTGGGACATTTAATTACAATTTTTTAAATAATTGTTTACAGCAAGGCCCAATCCTGCGCCCAACAAAAGTAACTGTGAGGAGTTACAGTGTTCAAGCACCACCAACACACAAGGCCCATTTTTTCTGCACCTGTTTTACAGGGGCATGTCATTTCAATGTTTAAAATAATTTTTAACAGCAGGGCCCATTCATGTGCCCAACAAGAGCAACTGTGAGGGGTTACAGTGTTCAGGCACCACCAACACCTGAGGTCCAATTTTTCTGCACCTGTTTGACTGGGGCATGTAATTACAATTTTTAAAATCATTTTTAACAGCAGGGCCCATTCCTGCACCCAACAAGAGTAACTGTGAGGGGTTACAGTGTTCAAGCACCACTAACACCCAGGCCCAATTTTTCTGCCCCTGTTTGACTGGGGCATGTAATTACAATTTTTAAAATAATGTTTAACAGCAGGGCCCATTCCTACGCCCAACAAGAGTAATTATGAAGGGTTACAATGTTTGGGCACCATCAACACCCAGAGCCCAATTTTTCTGCACCTGTTTGACTGGGGCATTATTACATAATTACAATTTTTAAAATATTTTTTACAGCAAGGCCCAATCCTGTGCCCAACAAGAGTAACTGTGAGGGGTTGCAGGGTTCAGGCGCCATCAACACCCAAGGCCCAATTTTTCTGCACCTGTTTGATTGGGGCATTTAACTTCATGTTCTAAAATGATTTTTAACAGCAGGGCCCATTCCTACGCCCAACAAGAGTAACTGTGAGGGGTTACAGTGTTCAGGCACTACCAAAACCCAAGGCCCAATATTTCTGCACCTGTTTGACTGGGGCATGTAATTACAATTTTTAAAATCATTTTTATAGCAAGGCCCAATCCTGTGCCCAACAAGAGTAATTGTGAAGGGTTACAATGTTCGGGCACCATCAACACCCAAAGGACAATTTTTCTGCACCCGTTTGACTGGGACATTTAATTACAATTTTTTAAATAATTGTTTACAGCAAGGCCCAATCCTGCGCCCAACAAAAGTAACTGTGAGGAGTTACAGTGTTCAAGCACCACCAACACACAAGGCCCATTTTTTCTGCACCTGTTTTACAGGGGCATGTCATTTCAATGTTTAAAATAATTTTTAACAGCAGGGCCCATTCATGTGCCCAACAAGAGCAACTGTGAGGGGTTACAGTGTTCAGGCACCACCAACACCTGAGGTCCAATTTTTCTGCACCTGTTTGACTGGGGCATGTAATTACAATTTTTAAAATCATTTTTAACAGCAGGGCCCATTCCTGCACCCAACAAGAGTAACTGTGAGGGGTTACAGTGTTCAAGCACCACTAACACCCAGGCCCAATTTTTCTGCCCCTGTTTGACTGGGGCATGTAATTACAATTTTTAAAATAATGTTTAACAGCAGGGCCCATTCCTACGCCCAACAAGAGTAATTATGAAGGGTTACAATGTTTGGGCACCATCAACACCCAGAGCCCAATTTTTCTGCACCTGTTTGACTGGGGCATTATTACATAATTACAATTTTTAAAATATTTTTTACAGCAAGGCCCAATCCTGTGCCCAACAAGAGTAACTGTGAGGGGTTGCAGGGTTCAGGCGCCATCAACACCCAAGGCCCAATTTTTCTGCACCTGTTTGATTGGGGCATTTAACTTCATGTTCTAAAATGATTTTTAACAGCAGGGCCCATTCCTACGCCCAACAAGAGTAACTGTGAGGGGTTACAGTGTTCAGGCACTACCAAAACCCAAGGCCCAATATTTCTGCACCTGTTTGACTGGGGCATGTAATTACAATTTTTAAAATCATTTTTATAGCAAGGCCCAATCCTGTGCCCAACAAGAGTAATTGTGAAGGGTTACAATGTTCGGGCACCATCAACACCCAAAGGACAATTTTTCTGCACCCGTTTGACTGGGACATTTAATTACAATTTTTTAAATAATTGTTTACAGCAAGGCCCAATCCTGCGCCCAACAAAAGTAACTGTGAGGAGTTAGTGTTCAAGCACCACCAACACCTAAGGCCCAATTTTTCTGCCCCTGTTTGACTGGGGCATGTAATTACAATTTTAAAAATAATGTTTAACAGCAGGGCCCATTCCTGCGCCCAACAAGAGTAATTGTGAAGGGTTACAATGTTCGGGCACCATCAACACCCAAAGCCTAATTTTTCTGCACCTGTTTGACTGGGGCATTTAATCACAATTTTTAAAATAATTGTTTACAGCAAGGCCCAATCCTGCGCCCAACAAAAGTAACTGTGAGGAGTTACAGTGTTCAGGCACCACCAACACCCAAGGCCCAATTTTTCTGCACCTGTTTGACTGGGACATGTAATTACAATTTTAATAATAATTTTTACAGAAAGGCCCAATCCTGTGCCCAACAAGAGTAACTGTAAGGGGTTGCAGGGTTCAGGCGCCATCAACACCCAAGGCCCAATTTTTCTGCACCTGTTTGACTGGGGCATTTAACTTCATGTTTTAAAATGATTTTTAACAGCAGGGCCCATTCCTACGCCCAACAAGAGTAACTGTGAGGGGTTACAGTGTTCAGGCACTACCAACACCTAAGGCCCAATATTTCTGCACCTGTTTGACTGGGGCATGTAATTACAATTTTTAAAATAATATTTAACTGCAGGGCCCATTCCTGAGCCCAACAACAGTAATTGTGAAGGGTTACAGTGTTCAGGCACCACCAATACCCAATTTTCCTGCACCTGTTTGACTGGGGCATGTAATTACAATGTTATATAGTCCAATCCTTGTAGTATATATAATACAGTTCAGAGTATATAGTGCAGTCCGCATAGTATATATATTGCAGTTCAGAGTACATAGTGCAGTCCGTATAGTATATATATATATATATATATATATATATATATATCAGTTCAGAGCCCCCAGATCCTGCCCCCCCCATGTGAATGAGTATCGGGTACATCGTACCCCTACTCATTCACCAAAAAAGATGTGAAATGTAAATAAAAATGAGCCGCTTTAAGCCCTTTATTTAAAAATAGCTATGTCTTCTCCTTGATCCGTCTTCTCCCCGATCCGTCTTCTCCCGGTGCCATCTCTCCTGGTGCCACCTCTCCCGTGCCATCTGTCACAGGCAGAACAGGGAAGGTAAGGAACAAGCCGAGATCAGGGTCACTAGCAGATAAGGAAGGTCAAGAAAGCCAAGATTGGTACACGGTAACAAACAAAGAGCACGCGGCAGAAGCACACACACCAAGCCAAGCATACAATATTGATTGGCATTGCATCCTTGATCCGTCTTTTCCCAGATCCGTCTTCTCCCAGTGCCGTCTCTCCTGGTGCCGTCTCTCCCGGTGCCATCTGTCACAGGCAGAACAGGGAAGGTAAGGAACAAGCCGAGATCGGGGTCACCAGCAAATAAGGAAGGTCAAGAAAGCCAAGATTGGTACACGGTAACAAACAAAGAGCACACGGCAGAAATATTGATTGGCATCGCAGGCATCAAGCCGTCTTCTTCTGCGCCGCTGTCTTCTTCCTCACTGCCACTGTCTTCTTTTTCGCCGGTTACCCGCTGAAAACAAAAAAGACTCTTCTCCTGATGCTATCTTCCTCCGTTGTGACGTTCCCCTATTGTCTGACATCTCTTATGTAGCCTTGTGACGTCACAAGGGGCAGGCTCTCCGGGTGACGTCATCAGATGGCCACACCCCATGGCTACATAAGAGCTGTCAAAAAGCGGGGGGGACGTCACAACAGAGGAAGACAGCATCAGGAGAAGAGCGTCTTTTTTTTTTTCAGCGGGTAACCGGTGGAGAGACAGCGGTGCGGAAGAAGACGGCTTGGGGAGAAGACAGCACTGGGAGAGACGGCAATAGAAGAGACGGCACTGGGAGAAGACGGAACGGGGAGAAGACAGAGCTATTTTTTTAAATAAAGGACTTGTCAAAAACCGGCTCTTGTTTTTTTTTTACATTTCACAGCTTTTTTGGTGAATCGGTAGGGGTGCAATGTACCTGATACCCATTCACATGGGGGGGGGGCGGGATCTGGGGGCCCCCTTGTTAAAGGGTGCTTCCAGATTCCTTTAAGCCCCCCCACCAGCAGACCCCAACAACCACAGCCTATGGTTGTCGGGAAGAGGTCCTTGTCCTCATAAACATGGGGACAAGGAGCTTTATAGTGGGGGACACAGAGCCCCCCTACCCCAAAACACCCACCCCCCCATGTTAAGGTCATGTGGCTTTGTACGGTTCAGGAGGGGGCGCTCGCTCGCCCCCCCCCCCAGCCTGCCCGGCCAGGCTGCATACTTGGATAAGGGTCTGATATGGATTTTGGGGGGGCCCCCACGTAAATTTTTTAAATTTTGGTGTGGAGTTCCCCTTAAAATCCATACCGAACCCGAAGGGCCTGATATGGCCTGGTATGGACTGGGGAGGGGGACCCTGTGCTGTTTTTTTCCTTGATTTTTATCAATATTGCCAGGAGTCGGCAATACATTACAGCCGCAAGCAAGTTTAAATTACTTTTTTCCTTTAGAAATTTAATTTTGCTGCAGCACTTGTCATGAACCTGCAATAACATTTCATGTCCTGTCTGTTTGCTAACCTTTCTGCATGTGTCCAGTTAGAGGCTGTGCCTCCCTCACCTGTGTGCTTTTGTAAGCCTTCCTCAGCTGGGATCCACCCCAGGCCCTAATTAGGAACATTATTTAACACTTGGCAGTGCCGATCAATATTGTATGCTTGGCTTGGTGTGTGTGCTTCAGCCGTGTGCTCTTTGTTTGTTACAGTGTACCGATCTGGGCTTTCTTGACCTTCCTTGTCTGCTAGTGACCCCGATCTCGGCTTGTTGCTTACCTTCCCTGTTCTGCCTGTGACCCCGACCCTTGGCTTTCCCGCTGACCTTCTCTTGCTATCCTGCACTGCTACTTTCTCTTGATTCCCCTGTAGCCAGCCATGAGCGTGGGCTGGGGGACCACAGGGGCCGCAACCTGGATCCTGTTGCAGCCAAGTCTATCCTCACCACCAGAAGCTCTGGTGAACACCTTCTGGCTCTTAGACTCTGTGCCCTGGGGAAACCTATGCTCTAGCTCCCTGTGCAATCTGTCTCAGAGTTCCAGCAGTCCTGCTTCCCTTTACCATCCTGAGCTCTAATCACAGCAGTCAGCTAAGGGTTCACAACTTTAGCGGTGTGCCCCAAACTCAGCAGTGCGCACCTGTCACCTGCTGTCAGGTGACCTGACAGCACTGTTCTAAACATCACACAGATGCGGCACTTTACAGGCAGACCAAGGGAACCCCCCAGGTACGATATTTAAAGGAATATTTCATCTTTATTTTTTCACTTTAATCGTTATTAAAATCACTGCTCCTGAAAAAAATAGTTTTAAAAACTTTTTTGTGCATTGATAGTTGTCCCCTAGGGCAATACCCAGGCCCCCATACAATTTTTATGGCAATAACTTTCATATAAGCCTTTAAAATGAGCACTTTTGATTTTTCATGTTTGTGTCCCATTGACTTTAATAGAGTTCACATGTTCGCATTTTTTGCCTGTTGGCAGTGTTCTGGTGCAAACTGAACCAGGGGGTGTTCGGCCCATCCCTAGTGTCGAGCTTGTGGTGTTATTTATTATCAATTGCACCCCAAAAGCACCATAGAAGAAGCGTTTTTATTGTGTGCTTGAAAATGAGAGAAAAATGAGGAACAAATGCGCGGCTGGAAAGTTCAAATAAGGTGTGGGCGTCTTTTCCACGTGTAGGGCACACATGGGAATGAAAAGGGTTTCCTATGACTAATGTTGTGCTATAGTAATGTGAATAGGGGTTAAGGCCACATTCACACCTGCATGTTCCAGGAAGGGGTCAAAAAAAGTGTTCATCATGTTTGTGGTGCCATTTAAGTCCCAGTTCATATCTAGCGACAGCAGAGCATCGGATTTTTAGCCCGCTCTTAAATGCATACTTTTTGCCTCGTTTTGGGTGCGGCATTCAATTGAATGGGCTGCTCCCTGCTATAAAAATGCATCAAGTTCCTGTGTTTGGAGTCGACTTTGGTGCGTTTTTTCATAGTGTTTCAACCCCTGCACCTTTTTGGACTTTTTTTTTACTGTGCGTTTATTAACCACTTCCTTACTGGGCACTTAAACCCCCCTCCTGCCCAGACCAATTTTAGGCTTTCAGCGATGTCGCATTTTGAATGAGAATTGCGCGGTCGTGCGGCATTGTACCCAAACAAGATTTTTATCATTTTTTTCCCACAAATAGAGCTTTCTTTTGGTGGTATTTGATCACCTCTGCGTTTTTTATTTTTTGCGCTATAAACAAACAAAGAGCGATGATTTTGAAAAAAGAACAATATTTTTTTACTTTTTTGCTATAATAAATATCCAAAAAAATATATAAAAAAGAAAATTATTCATCAGTTTTGGCCGATTTATATTCTTCTACATATTTTTGGTAAAAAAAATCGTAATCGGTGTATTTTGATTGGTTTGCGCAAAAGCAATTGCGCCTACAAACTATGGGAATTTATTTATGGCGTTTTTACAATTTTTTTTTTTTTACTAATAATGGCGGCGATCTGCGATTTTTATCGGGACTGCGATATTGCAGCGGACATGTCGGACGTTTTTGACACATTTTTGGGACCAATGACATTTATACAGCGATCAGGAATTTAAATGTCCACTGATTACTGTATAAATGTCATTGGCAGTGAAGGGGTTAACCTGCAGGGGGCAGTGAAGGGGTTAACAGTGTTCCCTGGGTGTGTTCTAACTGTGGGGGGGGATGGGCTGGTCGGGACATAACAGATCTAACTGATCCCAGTGACAGGGATCAGTAGATCTGTCATGTCCCATTCAAAGAACAGAGAACCGCCGTGTTTACATTGGCGGTTCCCCGTTCTGAGGCTGCTAAAAGTGATCAGCGGGTCTCGGGCGGACATCGAGTCCGCCCGACCCGCGGGCATGCCCATGCAGCGTGCGGCGGCAGCGAGAGCGCGCCCCCGCAGGCTGCGAGTGCGCGCGGGGAGCGCGCACGAGGCAGGAAGTCCATGGACGTCCTCCCGGATTTTCAGAGCCGCGCTGTAGCCGTCTTTCGGCTATAGCGCGGTTCTGTACTGGTTAAGCAGTTATTTCTACTGTAAGGGCCCTTTCACACTGAACGCAGTTAGATGCATTTTGAACTGCACTCCAACTGCATGGACAACCCAAAACCAAGGTAATCCTATGGGCATATTTCACATCACTGCAGTGCAGCACTGTTAACCACTTCAGCACTGCAAGGTTTTACCCCCTTAAAGTGTTACTAAACCCACAACAGTAAACTCAGTTTGTATATGCAGCATAGCATGCTTGTTATACTCACTGTGGAACTTAAGGGGTTAATCCGCCGCATTGTGTAAAAAGGCTCTTTGATCCTGTATGGATAGATCCTTCCCTCCTGCACTGTCTCTCTTGGAAAGGCTAGATAATACACAGTGAGGGTAGTCCTCCTGCACATGCTCAGTTTGGTCTCTATTTCTGAAGAGAACATTTCCTTGTTCTCAGAGCTAGCCAGGTAACATGATAGTGACATCACACATGTGGGCGTGTATACAGGCTGTAGTGGAATTCTCCTCCTACCTGAAGACTGAGCACTGGGCAGACCCGGCAGTTTATCACTGACGGTGGTATACAGATCAGCCAAAAATGTATATAGTGGCAGTATTTTAATATAAAAAGAAGATTTATAAGCTGTGGGCATTGTGTGTGTGTGTGTGTGGGGGGGGGGGGGGCGCAGATGAACTATTTTCATATTACTGGGTTTAGTAACACTTTAATGAACAGGCTATTTTTTTGCGATGCGCTACTGTGTTATTTTAACTGACAATTGCGCGGTCATGCGAGATTCTACCCACACAAATTTGATGTCCCTTTCTTTTGGTGGTATTTGAACACCTCTACGGTTGTTAATTTTCGCGCTATAAACAAAAAAGTACAACAATTTTGCAAAAAAAAAAAATATATTGTACTTTCTGCTATAAAACATTTCCAATAAAAAAATGTAAAAAAATCAAATTTCTTCATCAATTTAAGGCAATATGTATTCTTTTTTTTTTTTTAAGATATTTTTATTGATTATAAAGACATACAAACCAACAACCATATGTCGGGCAACATGCCCGATCAGCAAATATAAAGTATTGGTGGCTTATACATGGGTAATAAAAAGCTTTCTTAGTTACATTTTTGCATCAAATGGCATCATGGTATATCATTAACTAAGCATACTTGAGTCTATTGGGTATATGGCATAGCATATTGTTATTTATAACAATTCAGATGGACCATTGTTAGTTTAGGGTAGAGTAAGCGTCCCTGCTCCCTATGGCAGGGCGGGACATAGTGTAAGGGGGCTGGCCAGCCACCCGCCCCAAATCTTGTGAAATCCTTTACTCCGTTTTCGGAGATCAAATGTGATCTTGTATAGGGGTAATGCCTCATTCACCAATTTCAGCCATTTTTTTTTATACAATATCTGTGAACTCTTCCACGTCAACAAAAGAGATTTCTTTGCGTAAAAGAATAGGATATGAAGGAGCCTCTTTGTCGAGGCAGATAGTGACAGGTCCCAAAAGATTCCCAAAAGGCAGTTCTTAGGGTTAATAATATTAGGAAGGCCCAAGGCTGTCGAGATGAAGGAGCCAATGTCTTTCCAGAAGTGCTGTACAATCGGACATGACCAGAAACAGTGCAGGAAATCTGCTTGTTGGTTACAGCCCCTAAAGCATGTATCTGTGGATGATAGGCCCATTTTATATAGTCTATGAGGGGTGAGATGGGACTGGTGGAAGACTTTGATTTGAATCACTCGGTCTCCTGAGGAGATTACCGAGGATTTAAAGGTGTCAGAGAATTCTGACCAATCCTCCTCTGTGAGTTGTATATCCAGATTAGTCCATTTAGTTTGGGCATTCCGGAATCTGGGGTTGTTGTCCACAGCTAAGGCCATGTAGTAGGTAGAAATTAGCTTAGTAGAGGCTGGGTCCCTGAGCAATTTTTCTAGGGGGGGCATGCGGATTATATCATCTAGATTGCCAAATTGTGCCC
>BLSH010194871.1:364818-380644 GCA_018402905.1 Glandirana rugosa
GGGGAGAGGAGAAGAGAGCCTGGAGTCATGTGATCGCTGGAAGACACTGTTAAAACAGGTAGAAATTGGCTTTTATTTATTTATAAAGCACAGGCACTAGGACACGGCTTTTTATGTGAAAGAGGGGATGATATAATGATCACTTAGTTTCTAAACAGTTTTGAAATATATAAGGTAAACAGTTGTTGGCGTTTCGTGATTGACCATCACTCATCAGGAGCAAGCATAAATTTATCTGGAAAAAAGTTAAAAAAATTAAATCTTATCTTGTATGTGTTATGGCAGCCAAAACTGGGGAGGGGAGAACCCACCCCAGACATGAGAACCCGCATAACTGCAATGCCTACCCCATCCGTGCGTCAACGGTGCACCCGCGGGGCCAATGAACCTGCCATTTACTCAACCTTTTCTCCCCTTTCCTTTTTCTTCCTTGCCTACTTTCCTACCCTCCATTTTGTTTCATTATTTCTACACTTTTATTCACGTATCCTACACTCTCACATACCAACATATCACTCTCACACTCACCTGTCACCTACACATTATATATCCTTTCCTCACTGCTCATTATCCTTCACAGGTCCAATGTGGTGGAGTTTTTCCCTCGCCTTGCTGGGCGCCGCCCCCCGGTGAGGCCGACCCAATTTGTCCCGCCTCAGCTCCCGGCCCGCTTGAATGCGGGCGCTTCATTGGCCCCGCGGGTGCACCGTTGACACACGGACGTGGTAGACATTGCAGTTATGCGGGTTCTCATATCTGGGGTGGGTTCTCTCATCCCCAGTTTTGGCTCCAATAACACATACAAGATAATGTCTAATTATTTTTACTTTTTTCCAGATAAATTTAAGCTTGCTCCTGATTAGTGATGGTCAATCACGAAACGCGTAGAACTAACAACTGCTTACTTACATCATCATCTGTGTACATTGAATTTTGGGTATTTACATGAATTATAGGTGGATTGGGGAACTGTGGAATGTTATGTTATTATTATATACAGTTTCATCATGACAATGTATAATCATGTTGTGAATTGATACGGTCATTTATTGATACTATATTGTTCAATCATGCTATTGTCTATTTTATCTACTATTTTTTTTGTACCATTGCCCATGCAAATTATACTCTCTCCAATAAATAAATATATATATATATAGATATATATATCTATATATATATAGAATATTATATCCATCTTCTGTTTCGTTCCCACGGCATATGTCATTTAAAGTCCCAACCAATATATTTGATGTTTAAATAATAGGGATAGAAGCGCATGATTTACCACATCATGGCTTCATTTAAAGTCCAAATTCTTTCCTTCCCCACCCCCCTTTTTTGTTCCAAGCAGCAAATCACAGGGCAGATTTATTTGGTATCTGCTTAACTGAGTCTGTTTTAAGTACAGTAAAAATTCTTAAACCGTGATGAAGTGGGGTGTGTTTGGCCCCAGAAACAGGTTGGCTTTATTCTGCTGTGAATCAATTCTATTATTAAATAACCTTGGACTCTAAAATGCATCACGTCACACTTGAAGCAAGAACATCGATGCAGAGGAAAAGAAAAAATGCTGAAATAACCTTTTATGTTTTTTAAATTCATGCTGCCATAACAGAGAGGGTGCACTTAGGGGCTTGTTCACACCAGACATGTTGCCATGCATTTCGCTGAAAGAAAAAGAGAAAATACATCCTGGAGAAATTCATAAAGAGCGTCTAAGGCACTTTTTAGAATTCTTTTGTGCATCCACAAAACTAATGTTGATGCCGGCAACAGATTCATGTAACTATTCTAATCCTCCTGTTATATATACAGTAAATCCTCAGTGCAGCTGAGCTAGCCTTCTAGCCAATGCAGCTGTCATAGAGCCAGTCCAGCATTTGAGGATTTTTAAAGCTGGGGGCGGAGCCTAATGGAGATTTACAGGCATATGTTCCCCATCAGTTCGGCTCCCTTTGTGATTGACAGCAGGCAGTAGTTGGATCCATAGCCAATAGACAGCCTGCTTTTGACTATAGAATCCATCCACTCCCTGCTGTCCATCACAGGGAGAGAGCAGACTTGATGGAGAACTAGTGCCTCAGAATTCCCCTGAGGATGGGTCCACTGTTAGCTCCACAAGTTGTTACAGTGAGGGAAAAAGTATTTGATCCCCTGCTGATTTTGTACTTTTGCACACTGGCAAAGAAATTATCAGTCTATAATTTTAATAGAAGGTTTATTTTAGCAGTGAGAGACAGAATAGCAACATAAATATCCAGAAAAACGCATTTCAAAAAAGTTATGAATTGATTTGCATTTTAATGAGTGAAATACGTTTTTGACCCCCTATCAGTCAGCAAGATTTCCGCCTCCCAGGTGATTTCTATACAGGTAACAAGCTGAGATTAGGAGCACTCCCTTCTAATCTCAGATTGTTACTGGGATAAAAGACCCCTGTCCACAGAAGCAATCAATCAGATTCCAATCTCTCTACCATGACCAAGACCAAAGAGCTGTCCAAGGAGGTCAGGGAGAAGATTGTAGACCTACACGAGGCTGGAATGGGCTACAAGACCATTGCCAAGCAGCTTGGTGAGAGGGTGACAACAGCTGGTGCGATTATTCGCAAATGGAAGAAGCACAAAATAACTGTCAGTCTCCCTTGGTCTGGTGCTCTTTGCAAGATCACCTGGAGGCTCAGGACCCATCCCATTTTATTTGACTGGAAGGCCTAGGCCATATACACATGGACGTTATAAAAAAACTAGCTGTAAATCTAGTATCGACGGGAGGAAGAAAGCGGCATTAAAAATGTGATTTTATCACGCGTTTTGCATTGCCGTCAATGCGCGTTTAGCCAGGCTAGCTTTTAGCCGCGTTTCTCTGCCTCTATTCAAAATCAATGGTTCCCTATGGGAGTGCATTGATTTGAATAGAAGCCGCACCAGAAGTCGGATCATGATGATCCAACTTGCGGTGCGACTTGTGTGCTGAGGATCTTGAAGGGGAACCCCCTGCCAAATTGAAGAAAAAAAATTGCGTGGGGTCCCCCCCCCAAGAGATACCAGACCCTTACCCGAGCACGCAGCCCGGCAGGTCAGGAAAGGGGAGCGAGCGAGCGAGCATCCCCCCTCCTCCTGGACCATACCAGGCCACATGCCCTCAACAGGGGGGGGTGGGTGCTTTGGGGCAGGGGGGCCCTCCCCCCCCCACCCCAAAGCACTTTGTCCCCATGCTGATGAGGACAAAGGCCTCTTTCTGACCCTGGCCGGTGGTTTTCGGGGTCTGTGGACGGGGGCTTATCAGAATCTGGAAGCCCCCTTTAACAAGGGGGCCCCCAGATCTCGGCCCCCCACCCTATGTGAAATGAGTATGGGGTATCCATTCACCTAAAAAAAAGTGTCAAAAATAAACACACTACACAGGTTTTTAAAGTATTTTATTAAATCAGCTCCGGCGTCTTCTCCCTTCTTCGCCGATGTCTTCTCCCTCTGCCGGTTCTTCTCTCTCTCCGGTTCTTCTCCTGTCTGTGCTGTCCTTCTATTCTCCCCCTTCTGCCAGGTCTTCTGTCTTCTGTCTTCTCGCTCTTTTGCCGGGTCTTCTCCCTCTTCTCTTCTTCCGATGTTGACTCAACGCAATCTCCTGTTGTAATGCTGAGTCCGCCGTGTGCAATGACTTATATTGGCATGGGGCGGGACCACCCACTGACGTCATCCTGAGGCCCCGCCCCTTGTGACATCACTACCCGGGGCAAGGAGAGGCATTTTTAAGCTATTAAAGCTCCTAAACCCGGCTGTAAAAACCATAAATTGTATCACTCAGAATGTCAATATGTCGGTGATAACAGTAGCGCTGATGCACTTTTAAATGTAACTTTCTGTTACTTAGTAACATAAAAAAATAAAATAGGTGAATCCCCCAGTCAAAATATAGATAATCTTCTTAACGATATCACCGCATGCAGTGTCCACCATACACCTTCACCCGCTAGGGATTGCACTCCCCAAAGAAAATTGCCTCACACTCTCGTGCTCGGCCAGCTCCTATTTAAGAGGAGATAGGAGCTTTTAGAGTTAATTATGAAAGCAGAACAGAGAGGAGCGGCTGTAAAAATGTCCCTGTGTATGAGGCCTTAGTCCGACTTAATGGGCGATGGTGGTCTACTCTTGTCATTTATGGTTTTGATGCAGGCCTGGCATATACAGTATCTCACAAAAGTGAGTACACCCCTCACTTGTAAATATTTTATTATATCTTTTCATGTGACAACACTGAAGAAATTACACTTTGCTACAATGTAAAGTAGTGAGTGTACAGCTTGTATAACATTTGCTGTCCCCTCAAAATAACTCAACACACAGCCATTAATGTCTAAACCACTGGCAACAAAAGTGAGTACACCCCTGATTGAAAATGTCCAAATTGGGCCCCAAAGTGTCAATATTTTGTGTGGCCACCATTATTTTCCTGCACTGCCTTAACCCTCTTGGGCATGGAGTTCACCAGAGCTTCACAGCTTGCCACTGGAGTCCTCTTCCACTCCTCCATGATGACATCACGGACCTGGTGGATGTTAGAGACCTTGCGCTCTTCCATCTTCCGTTTTGAGGATGCCCCACAGATGGTCAATAGGGCTTAGGTCTGGAGACATGCTTGCCAGGCCATCACCTCAGCTTCTAGAGCAAGGCAGTGGTCGTCTTGGAGGTGTGTTTGGGGTCGTTATCATGTTGGAATACTGCCCTGCAGCCCAGTCTCCAAAGGGAGGAGATCATGTTCTGGTTCAGTATGTCACAGTACATGTTGGCATTCATGGTTCCCTCAATGAACTGTAGGTCCCCAGTGTTGGCAGCACTCATGCAACCCCATACCATGACACTCCCACCACCATGCTTGACTGTAGGCAAGACAAACTTGTCTTTGTACTCCTCACCTGGTTGCCTCCACACACGCTTGACACCATCTGAACCCAATAAGTTTATCTTGGTCTCATCAGACCACAGAACATGGTTCAGTAATCCATGTCCCTAGTCTGCTTGTCTGCAGCAAACTGTTTGCGGGCTTTCTTGTGCATCTTCTCTTGAAGAGGCTTCCTTCTGGGACGACAGCCATGCAGGCCAATTTGATGCAGTGTTCGGCGTATGGTCTGAGCACTGACAGGCTGACTCCCCATCCCTTCAACATCTGCAGCAATGCTGGCAGCACTCATACGTCTATTTCCCAAAGACAACCTCTGAATATGATGCTGAGCACGTGCACTCAACTTCTTTGGCCGACCATTGTAAGGCCTGTTCTGAGTGGAATCTGTCCTGTTAAACCGCAGTATGGTCTTGGCCACTGTGCTGCAGCTCAGTTTCAGGGTCTTGGCAATCTTCTTCTAGCCTAGACCATCTTTATGTAGAGCAACAATTCTTTTTTTCAGAGCCTCAGAGAGTTCTTTGCCATGAGGTGCCATGTTGAACTTCCAGTGACCAGTATGAGAGAGTGAGAGCGATAACACCAAATTTAACACCACTGCTCCCCATTCACACCTGAGACTTTGTAACACTAACGAGTTGCATGACACTGGGGAGGGAAAATGGCTAATTTGGCCCAATTTGGACATTTTCACTCAGGGTATACTCACTTTTGTTGCCAGCGGTTTAGACATTAATGGCTGTGTGTTGAGTTATTTTAAGGGGACAGCAAATTTACACTGTTATACAAGCTGTACACTCACTACTTTACATTGTAGCAAACTGTCATTTCTTCAGTGTTGTCACAGAAAAAGATATAATAAAATATTTACAAAAATTTGAGGGGTGTACTCACTTTTGTGAGATACTGTATCAACCTTTGGGTCTCTGGTGTTATTTTAATATATACAGAAGGCAGGCACCCCACTATATCTTCAGTTGCGGTGGGACTTACGTCTATTACCATGTGATCCCATATACTTTTAGTATTTTCTCCTTGGCTGCTCTCCATGAATCCACCTCTAGTCAGACTCTTTATGTAATACAGCAGTATACACTTTGCATGCATACCCTGACATACCTGGCTGGCTCCTGTTGCTGCTAATAGGGGGTTCCTCCCATTCTGAGGAGTCTCATTTTCTCCGCCTCCCTTGTGATGCTCCTGTGTGTCTCCCCCTCCTGGTCATTAGCATCCTCTCCTCTGTATCCAAAGTTATACAGCACCCACCCAATCAGTCCTAGAGAAGCAAGCATATCTTGCAAAACGCAGTAATGTTTTGAGTATGGAGCAATATACTAGCAGAAATGTAATGAATTATGTCGAACTTTGACTTCATTGGTGGACTTCAATATATTCTACAATACACCGTAATTTTCTTGTCTCCATACTATAGGATTGAGTGTCTGTTGACTTCTTGTAGATGGAGGGTGCTTTTTTAATCTTTTCCCCCCTTATTATGATTGTTGTATTTTAATGTATATCCAATAAAATTTGTTAATTTTTACATACCACCTTATGCTGTACCTACAAAGTCCGTGTTTTGAGGAGCTAAGATAGCTTCTCCTTTTCTTTTGGAATGTTTTGGATGTTGGCAAGGTGAGGATCCTTCTTCCATATGCTTTAGGGGTGTTTTTTGGCTAAGGAGACAGGACAACTTCACTGCATCGAAGGGACAATGGACGTGGCCATGTACCGTCAAATCTTGGATGAGAACCTCCCTCCCTCAGCCAGGGCATTGAAAATGGGTCGTGGATGGGTATTCTAGCATGACAATGACCCAAAACACATGGCCAAGGCAACAAAGGAGTGGCTCAAAGAGAAGCACATTAAGGTCCTGGAGTGGCCTAGCCAGTCTCCAGACCTTCATCCCATATAAAATATGGTCAGCCTCAAAACCTTAATGACTTGGAGAGGATCTGCAAAGAGGAGTGGGACAAAATCCCTCCTGAGATGTGTGCAAACCTGGTGGCCAACTACAAGAAACGTCTGACCTGATTGCCAACAAGAGTTTTGCCACCAAGTACTAAGTCATGTTTTGCAAGGGGTCAAATACTTATTTTACTCATTAGAATGCATATCAATTTATACCTTTTTTGAAATGAGTTTTTTTTTTTTGTTGTTATTCTGTCTCTCACTGTTAAAATAAACTTAGCACAATTATAGACTGATCATTTCTTTGTCAGTGGGCAAATGTACAAAATCAGCAGGGGTTCAAATACTTTTTCCCCCCATGTAGAAGGCTGATGGCTGTGACCCCGAGAGTGTTCTTAACAACCGGTAACAGGTGTGTAGGGGAGTGGAGGAGGTAGCGGTGGCAAATATACTGAATGCTACACTGCATACAGAGACTGGCAATCTGCCTGTCGCTGTACGCCAACATAGAGTTGGTCTTAAGTACCTCCAGTTTCATTCTCTATAACTGGAGGTAATTCTTTTACAGTAATAACGTCACTTTGTAAATGTGAATCTGCTGCACGTGTTGGTAAAGCTACCGAAATGAGTCATTTTTGAATCTGGCCCAGGCCATTACTCCTGAAAAGTGATGTTAGCACTTTAATGAATTACCGCAGTTGCCTTTAATATGACTCGTTGACACCAATGCATTATATTACAATGTGATTTGAAAATGTCCTGTATATAACATTTTGTGTTAACCTGCTTTTATTTATTACGTACATTTAAACAAAATCCTTGACATGACATAAAGCACGTTGGTGTGTGACAGCGTTGGACAACAGTGCTGATTCCCTGTGCATGGTTTTTTATAAATCACCCCAAAATGATCTATTTGTCTTCCAGATTTTCTATAATAAGTTGTTTTTCTTGAACTTCATTGACCTGAATAGGTATATCTGTCAATGGATTAGTTTAATCCTGTTCTGTGCACTCCCAAATAATTATTTTAGATCCCAATACTAATATTTAGATGTGGTAAGCTAAGTACTGTAAGACTTAAATTACAAAAGGGTAAGATAACAAAGGCAAAGTGTGTCCTAGCACTGGGATATACCTGTGTAGTTAGTTGTACCTGGCTGTTATGTATGGATGGGGGACATGACCACTGACTGAATCTGTACCTATATCTCCTTGATTTCTTTTTCTGATCTCTTTAATAAACACTTTGCAGAAACTCATGCAGGGCAAAGTTACAATATTTCTGCAAAGAGAATTTCTCAACCCTCCATATACTCATCTTGTCTTCGCCCCCTTAGCACTCTTTCCTCCATTGTAGCTGGTGCTGAGATCATTGGTATTGGCAACCAGGGGGAATAGCGAAATTATTTCCCATATGACAGTGCACAAGCCTAGTGATTGGCAGCTAGGCCTGAGCACTGTCTCAGCAGAGGAGGCCACATGCTTCTCCATACATGGAACCACCTAGTACCACCAAGCTAAAATATAGATTGCATTGGTAGGGAGCGCTGACAAGGTAAGTTTAAGGCCCCTTTCACACTTGTGCGACTTGTCCTGCGACTTAGGACTGCAAAGTCGCATGACAAGTAGTACCCAATGATTTCTAATGAGTACCATTCATATCTGTGCGACTTCAAAGTAGTCCCTGCCCTACTTTGGTCCGACTTTGATGCACCTTGAGGTCCACAGACCCCTGGCTTACACGGGCATTGCTTCAAGTTGCATTAAAATCCAGTGACTTTTAAGTCGCACAAGTGTGAAAGGGGTCAGTCAGGAAATATCCCTTGTCACTTTGCACCACATGGACAATGGTGTTGATTTATTAAACCTGGAGAGTGTAAAATCTGGTGCAGCTGTGCATGATAGCCAATCAGCTTCTAACATCAGCTTCTTCAATTATGCTTTGACAAAAACCTGGAAGCGGATTGCTTTTTATGCAGAGCTGCAACAGATTTTTCACTATCTAGTATTAGTAAATCAACCAAATCATCATCTGACAATATTTGTTGGAGAAAAAAAAACTGTGGTAATCATAGGGAGTTCACTTTTACACACTGTACACATTATATGCATGTAACCTTTAGTGAATAAAGAAGAAAAGTTATTATTTCAAATTAACAGAACACACAGAAATGAAAGAATTGCATGCGTTAATCTTTGTTAAATTAACGCTGGTAAAGAAATAAAGCTCTCAGTGCTCACTGTATTGAAGGGGATGAAGAGGGAGGTTTGGCGTGCTGGCAATATTCCTTTACACAGCTTTGAGCCCATCCTGGTCTGCTTACCTTCCCCCTGATCCTTTTACATATACCTTGTGCTGCCTCCTGGTATGGCCTCACACATTCAGGACTGTGAGCTGCCAGATCCAATATATCCGCGGTACCTATGTGTCTGAGATCCAATATATTCGAGGTACCTATGTGTCTGAGATCCAATATATCCGAGGTACCTATGTGTCTGAGATCCAATATATCCGAGGTACCTATGTGTCTGAGATCCAATATATCCGAGGTACCTATGTGTCTGAGATCCAATATATTCGAGATACCTGTGTGTCTGAGATCCAGGTGTCACTGGTATTATGCCCATAGACCCTCCTTGTCACCTCTGCCATTATTAGACCAGCTACATGTGCGTCTCCTGTGTCACTGCCAATCCACGCAGCCTCCTTTAGACTCAAGTATAGCAACATTACCTTACAGGTGCTCTAATCCTTCTCTACTCTATCCAAAGCTAAAAAATGTTTTGCACTCAATGCTACATAAAAGTATTATTAAACCTAAAAGCAAACATTTATTATATTGCAGCTTACCAATTCTTACATGTGATGGCTGCATTCATTTTCTTTTTTAGGCTTTCTTTTTTCTATTTTCGGCTGGTGTTCCGGTCAGTAGGTCTGTTGTTTTTCAAAGCACAAGCTCTATGTCAGAATGTATCGGTTTACAAGGATGAGACAAACCATTTAACACTGGCAGGGGTGCTTACAATGAACAGCTTTTATTTATTCACTTAAAACCTTTATTCCAAAAGGAAAAAAACTTGATGGAACTGATTATAAAGTGTGAGCCCTATTTAAAGATCAGCTGCCTTCCATACTTTTCTACTGATACTGATCTGACGCATACAATCAGCCAACTCAGCACGTATTACTATGGAATTATATTTGTATTTAGCGTATTTTGTGTCGTGTCCTTGCCGGTGTTTATTCACTTGTTACAAGTGCCACAACAGCAGAACTGAGTCAACTGGTTCCACAGGCCTTGTCTGTGTACAACCATGGTTGACCGATGTCAAAAGTTACTTTCGTTTTGGCATAAAGTATCTTCTCTGTTGTATTTGTAACATTGTAATCTGATTTTCTAGAATGTTTTGATGTAGAATGTAGCTAAGCGAAGTGCTCACTGCCCTCTCAGGACTGTGGAGCGTTTTAGTTCCATCATGGCATACCTAAATGATTTAATTATATGTCGTTTTTATATTCCATATGCATCTGTTTTAAAAAACCAAGTCAAATATGAATGGATTTGAAAAACATGAATGTAATATTTCTTGGTCTGGAAAGGCATGTCCAAATAAAAGAAGGAAAAAATATTCAGTATTACATGTATTAACCCCATACAGTTACCATAATACAATGGTTCCCTTTAGTGATCCTTTAGGCACAAAAGATTTTACTGTAAAATTGATCAGTAGGTCTACCTACAACTAAAGCCGGTGTGATGTTATGCGAGTCGGGATAGTAGATGGACGCTATGTGTGGATTGGACTAGAAAGAATCCGGCCCAGGTTTTGCCAGCCACCATGGCAGAGCTGGTTCCGGCCCGGAGTTTCTGGTCCACCCAAATCCTCCCTCAGCCGCTTTAAATGACCAAGTGGAGGACTCAGTGTTGCTCTGGCCTGGAACTCCGTATCGCTACATTGAGAGAGCTAAACCTTGGGAATTGGTTGCTTTAAGGACTCAAAGAGAAAAGGTTTGCATTTGTTTTGTTTGGAGGTGTCTGGGACGAGCCTGACGCCGTATAGAGAGGTATCCTGCTCTGTAGTTTAGCGCCAGACGGCAAGGACTTGTTTTACTATTTTGTTTGTTTTATGGTTTTTAACCTTTTAGGCCTCATACACACGGGCGTTTGCACAAAAATAAGCAAAACACCGGGCCTGACATCAGGGAAAAAAATGACGTTTTGCTTGGCGTTTTGCATTGAAGTCAATGCACGTTTTTTCACACTAGCTTTTTGCAGCGTTTTCTGCCTCTATTCAAAATCAATGGTTCCCTATGGGAGCCCATTGATTTGAATAGAAGCCGCACCAGAAGTCGGATCATGGTGATCAGACTTGCGGCGCAACTTGTGTGCTAGGTGTCTTAAAGGGGAACCCCCGCAAAAAATTTGCGTGGGGTTCCCCCCCCCAAGAGGCTCTTCGATCTGGCATGGATTTTAAGAGGAGCACCCACGCCGAAAATAACGGCGTAGGGTCCCCCCCAAAATCCATACCAGACCCTTATCCGAGCACGCAGATTAGCAGGCCAGGAAAGGGGGTGGGGACGAGTAAGCGCCCCCCCCCCACTCCTGGACCATACCAGGCCGCATGCCCTCAACATGGGGAGTATGGGTGCTTTGGGGCAAAGCACCTTGTCCCCATGTTGATGGGGACAAGAGCCTCTTCCTGACAACCCTGGCCGTTGGTTGTCGGGGTCTGCGGGCGGGGCTTATCGGAATCTGGAAGCCCCCTTTAACAAGGGGGCCCCCAGATGCCGGGCCCCCCACCCTATGTAAATGAGTATGGGGTACATCGTACCCCTACCCATTTACCTGGGGGAAAAAAAGTGTACAAAAAAACACTACACAGCTTTTTAAAATATGTTATTAAATCCGCTCCGGCATCTTCTCCCCTCTCTTCTTTCTTTGGCTCTTTTGCGGGGTCTTCTGAGGGGTCTTCAGCTCTTTTGCTGCTGTCTCCCCGGCTAGCTTCTCCCGCCGCTGCTTCTTCTTCTTCTCCTTCTTCTGGAGATGTTGACTCGTCGCTCTCTTCCACTCGAATGCCGGGTCCGTGAAGCACGGTTGCCTTATATTGGCATGGGGCGGGGCCACACAATGTCATCATGAGCCCCACCCTCATGATGTCACATCCTGGGGCGGGGCTGTGATGCCTGGGGCATGGGGTTCCCATCGAAATCCATACTAGACCCGAAGGCCCTGGTATGGATTGGGGGGAGGGGGGCCCTACGCTGTGTTTTTTTTCTCAATTCGGGTTCAAAACTGATGACGTGTGATTCAGAAGAGTTCCCTTAGAAGCCTATGAGCCTTAAATTTGGACCTGAACCACACTGCAATGCTCAGAAAACGTACAGGACTCTTAGGCCTCATACACACGTGTGTTTTTTGACGCCACGTTAAGGGGCATTTTTTGCAGCTCTCCATGTTATTCAATGGCCCTCTAAAAACGCCGGCGTTTGTGAGCAGTAGAGGGCGTTGGCGTTAGTGAGCTGTTTCTAGAATGCAGGACCAGTGCGTTCTGAGGCTGTAGCATTTTGGCGTTTTTTGACGCCAATCGGCAAAACGCTCACTAACGCCGTACCGGCGTTAACCGCTGTTTTTTGACGCCGGAGTTTTTAGGTTGAAAAATAGCAGAGGACTGATTTTTTTAAAAAAAAATGCCTATTGACGCCGACTCTCACTAACGCCAATGCAAAACGCCAGTAAAAACGCAGATTTTTTTCAAAACGTCGGACACGACGTTTTGCCTATTTTTTCACAGATGCCCGTGTGTATGAGGCCTTAGAGTTCGCACTGCATATATATGTGAACAGCTTCAATGGAGACCAGTGTTCTGTCATGCAAATAGGATGCTGTTCAAAGTGCAACCAAATTCGCATATATGTGAACCGGCACTTAACCCCTTCCTTACTGGGCACTTAAACCCCCCTCCTGCCCAGACCAATTTTTGGCTTTCAGCGCTGTCGCATTTTGAATGACAATTGCACGGTCGTGCGACGCTGTACCCAAATAAAATTTGCGTCCTTTTTTTTCCCACAAATAGAGCTTTCTTTTGGTGGTATTTGATCACCTCTGCGTCATTTCTGATCGCCGCTATAAACAAAAAATGAGCGACAATTTTGCAAAAAAGAACAATATTTTTTACTTTTTGCTAAAGTACAAATCCATTAAAAAAAAAATATTCATCAGTTTTGGCCGACATATATTCTACATATTTTTGGTAAAAAAAAAAAATCGCAATCGGCGTATATTGATTGGTTTGCGCAAAAGTTATCGCATCTACAAACTGGGAATTGATTTATGGCGTTTTTATTATTATTTTTTTTTTTACTAGTAATGGCGGCGATCTGCGATTTTTATCGGGACTACGATATTGCCGCAGAAATGACGGACAATTTTTACACATTTTTGGGACCAATGACATTTATACAGCGATCAGAAATTTAAATATCCACTGATTACTGTGTAAATGCCATTGGCAGTGAAGGGGTTAAATATGTTCCCTGGGTGTGTTCTAACTGTGGGGGGGCAGGGCTGGCCGGGACATAACAGATCTAACTGATCCCAGTGACAGGGATCAGTAGATCTGTCATGTCCCCTGTCACAGAACGGGGAACCGCCGTGTTTACATCGGCGGTTCCCCGTTCTGAGGCTCCTAAAAGAGATCGGCGGGTCTCGGGCGGACATCGAGTCCGCCCGAGACACGGGCACGCTCGCGCGCCGCTGCTGCCACTAGGGGGCGCGCGAGGAGCGTGCACAGGGGACGACGTCCATGGACGTCGTCCCGGCATTCCAGATCCACGCTGGAGCCGTACTCTGGCAATAGCGCGGATCTGGAGTGGTTAAACTACAATTGTTGCAACACAGCCCAGCAAAACACATGGTGTCCTGTGCATTGTGCTGCACTGTAAGAAATGTGCATTGTCCTAGATTCTCATGCATTGAGATGTGCTTAAATTCACTCAATCTGAACAGAATGTTTAACACAACGTGTCGCAATTCTGGTGTGAATAGGTCCTCAGACCTATCCCTTGTGTTTTGGTGCATTTTCATTTTCAATCCACATGTTCATGCGCGTTGTGTTACAGTAGTCCATTCATTTTGAATGAGCTGCTGATTCAGTGCAACACACACAAAAAAATCAGATCGGGACCATTTTTTTAGTTCAAAGTGGAGTTTTACTCGTTTGCAAGTTTATTAAAAGTCAGCAGCTACAACAAGTGTAGCTGCTGACTTTTAATTAAACAGACACTCACCTGTCCCATGGTCCAGTGATGCGGCCGTCCGAAGCCTTGCTCCTCTCCCCCACCTCTCTGCGGTGCCAGCATTGCAAGTATGGGCACCCGGCTGTGACAGCTTGCGCACTGTGCATGCGCGAGTCGCGCTGCACTCTCTTATTTTATTTATTCTTACTTATTTCAGGTACTTGTATAGCGCTGTCAATTTACGCAGTGCTTTACATATATATTGTACATTCACATCAGTCCCTACCCTCAAGGAGCTTACAATCTAAGGTCTCTAACTCACCTTCATACATATACTAGGGCCATTTTAGACAGGATTCGATTAACCTACCAGCATGTCTTTGAAGTGTGGAAGGAAACCGGAGCACCCGGAGGAAACCCACGCAGGCACAGGGAAAACATGCAAACTCCAGGCAGGTAGTGTCGTGGCTGGGATTCGAACCAGCGACCCTTTTGCTGCCAGGTGAAAGTGCTATTCACTACACCACTGTGCCGCCCACACACTTAGTGGCCAGGCAATCTTCTGGGACCTGTCAGGTGTCCCAGAAGGTTTCAGAGAGGGAGGGCTAGAGGAGGAGTCGCTTAGGGGAGGAGGAGTCGGCGAGGTGACGAGAGCAGGAAGTGGGAGCTGGGTACCTATCAAACCCCCCACCCCCCAAAAAAAAATGACATGCCAAATGTGTCATGTAGGGGGCGAGGAGTGCTTAAAGCGGAAGCACCACTTCCAACATACAAATCTTTCCAATTTATGCAGTGTGAGCTGCTTTTGGGTATGTTTGCAAGGTGTGTTAGGTTGCCATGCAAAATGAATAGCACCGCAATGTACTGCACCACATTACAATGTGCCGCAGTAACACATGGTATAACTTGAATTACTGGAAACGCAGGTGTGAAGCCAGTCTTACAAGACGTGTCCAGTGGTATCTCCATGAACGTGACAGTCACTAATTATACAGAACGATTCCAGCAACATCTCTGAGTCTGTTCACACCTTGCACTTGTATCATTGTGGTTGTTTTAACATACATTTTGATAAGCTTTTATTCACTTCCATTGGTTTCAATGGTCTCCTTAACATGCATACATAATTTTTTTTTTTTTTTTACAATTCGCGCCAATGCATTGTGCATACCTAAAATATGTGATACAGGCCTAGTTACAAACATCCGACTTACAAACGACTCCTACTTACAAACAGGGGGAGACAACAGGAAGTGAGAGGAAATCTCCCCCTAGGAAGGGAAATTCACTCCTGTAAGAGTTATTATGGGAAAAAGGTGCCTCCACTGAAGCTTTATCACCAAGGTTTGTTTCCACAACAACCCAAAATTTTTCAAAATCCAATTATCATTGGGACAGGAAGTAAGGTGAAATCTTCTGAACAGAAACATAGACAGCAAAACAAACATTACAGGGGTGTTATCCCTTCCCTATGCTATCCAAAAAGCTTAAAAATAGTTTTTTTTGGCTGGAGCTACACAAAATTTACCTGTTCTGACTTACAAACAAATACGACTTACAGTAAGATCCATAAATATTGGGACATTGACACAGTTCTAATCTTTTTGGCTCTATACACCACCACAATGGATTTGCAATGAAATGAACAAGATGTGCTTTAACTGCAGACTTTCAGCTTTAATTTAAGGGTATTTACATCCAAATCATGTGAATGTTGTAGGAATTACAATAGTTTGTATGTGTGCCTCCCACTTTTTAAGGGACCAAAAGTAATGG
>BLSH010194871.1:386594-401656 GCA_018402905.1 Glandirana rugosa
GTGACTACTCCACCATACGAAACCTAGTACTCGTCAAGTAAAGGAAGAGGTATGAGAAGAGAAGGGTAGTGAGACCATGTTCTAAGATGTGAACCATTGGTGAGCCTCAAAAACAGGAAGGCCAGATTAGAGTTTGCCAAACAACATCTAAAAAAGCCTTCACAGTTCTGGAACAACATCCTATGGACAGATGAGACCAAGATCAACTTGTACCAGAGTGATGGGAAGAGAAGAGTATGGAGAAGGAAATGAACTGCTCATGATCCAAAGCATACCACCTCATCAGTGAAGCATGGTGGTGGTAGTGTCATGGCGTGGGCATGTATGGCTGCCAATGGAACTGGTTCTCTTGTATTTATTGATGATGTGACTGCTGACAAAAGCAGCAGGATGAATTCTGAAGTGTTTCGGGCAATATTATCTGCTCATATTCAGCCAAATGCTTCAGAACTTGGACTTCACAGTGCAGATGGACAATGACCCGAAGCATACTGCGAAAGCAACCAAAGAGTTTTTTGAGGGAAAGAAGTGGAATGTTATGCAATGGCCAAGTCAATCACCTGACCTGAATCCGATTTGAGCATGCATTTCACTTGCTGAAGACAAAACTGAAGGGAAAATGCCCCAAGAACAAGCAGGAACTGAAGACAGTTGCAGTAGAGGCCTGGCAGAGCATCACCAGGGATGAAACCCAGCGTGTGGTGATGTCTATGCATTCCAGACTTCGGGCTGTAATTGACTGCAAAGTTTTTGCAACCAAGTATTAAAAAGTGAAAGTTTGATTTATGATGGTTAATCTGTCCCATTACTTTTGGTCCCTTTAAAAAGTGTGAGGCACATATACAAACTGCTGTAATTCCTACACCGTTCACCTGATTTGGATGTAAATACCCTCAAATTAAAGCTGAAAGTCTGCAGTTAAAGCACACCCTGTTTGTTTAATTTCAAATCCATTGTGGTGGTGTATAGAGCCAAAAAGATTAGAATTGTGTTGATGTCCAAATATTGATGAACCTGACTGTATGAACAAACCTACAGACCCTATTTTGTTTGTAACCCGGGGACCGCCTGTATTCAGAAGAATAGTGTGTCTCATGCAGCATGTCCGTAATGCATTGCAATGAACAGGTACCCTTATTACCTATGTTTATCTTTATCAAGGAATATTTCTAACGTTACCTGCAGTGGCCAGTTAGGAATTTGAATAATAAATGTTTTCATCATCCATTGATGGACACAGGACTGTAGAATTGTCTGTGACGTGTTTTGGCAGCTTTATATATTCCACATGTCATAGACTTTTCTACAATCCTGTGTCCCTCAGTGAACTTCAAAAGATGGTTTTATGACAAGTACAAAAGTATTATTTTCTACATTGTCTATTGAGGGACACCGATTTGTAGAACAGTCTATCAGGTGTGTTATGTGCACCTAGCAAAAAATGTCATAGACTATTCTACAATCATACACTATGTTCTTCAATGGATTTCAAGAAAAAGATTTTATGGTAAGTACAAAAACCGTATATTCTTTAATATCTATTGAAGGACACAGGATGGTAGAAGAATCTGATGTGTGTTTTTGGTTGCTCCATATAATGCACGGTATACACCATGAGATTATCGGTCGAATGATCGTCCGTTTTTTCGCATGCTAATCTCAAAATAAAAGTTTAAATTCTCGCACGACAGAATAAAAAAATCGGAAGCGATGTGATGTGTTGTAGTGTATTTGCAGGGCCGGCTCTACCACTAGGGGAGGTAGGTGACCACCTAGGGCGCACTGCCACCTAGGGCGCCTGGCCACTGTTGATCTGTCACTGGCTGTTCTGCATTGATTCATGTAAAAACTGGCACTGTCTGACTGAGATAATGAGATTGTAATATCACATGCCATTTGCAAATGTATATAGAAATAGTGACTGATCTGCCAATTACCCCCCCACCACCCCTGCACCCCGTCCCCCGTGAGGCTGTATTTAATGAGCACAGTTGAAGCTGTATTTGATGGGCACAGGTGAGGCTGTATTTGATGGGCACAGGTGAGGCTGTATTTGGTGGGCACAGGTGAGGTTGTATTGATTGGCGCTGGTGAAGCTGTATTTGATGGGCACAGGTGAGGCTGTATTTGATGGGCACAGGTGAGGCTGTATTGATTGGCACTGGTGAAGCTGTATTTGATGGGCACAGGTGAGGCTGTATTGATTGGCGTGGGTGAAGCTGTATTTGATGGGTACAGGTGAAGCTGTAATTGATGGGTGCTGGTGAGGCTGCACTGGATTGGCGCTGATCAGGCTGCATTTGATTGGCGTTGATCAGGCTGAGCATGGGAAAGGGGGTGGAGTCCGGGGTGGAGCCAAGGGGGCGGCAAAATTAGGGTTCGCCTAGGGTGTCAAAAATCCTTGCGCCGGCCCTGTGTATTTGTATTACATTTTCGAGCGACAGCTGTACTGATGAAACGAAAATCGTACGATCGGGCACCGTGCGAGGAAAATTTTTCCTGCATGTCCGATCGTGTCCGGACGGAAAACATTGGATGAACTGTCATGATCAGCTCTCGAAAGCTCTGTACCAACGATCAGATTATCGTACAATCGAAAGTGGTATTTTCCCTATGATTTTCTGATCGTGTGTACGGGGCTTAACCCACATATAGACTATTATATAATCTCAGGTTCCTCAGTGGACTTCAATAAAAAGATTTTTCAGTGAGTACAAAAATCATTTTCTTTATCATCTATTGAAGGCCACAGGATTGTAGAAGAGTCGATAACGCGTGTTTTCGGTAGCTGCATATAGTCCATAAGTCATAGACTATTCTATAATCCTATGTCCCTTGTTGAACTTAACAAAAGAAGTATAAAATCATTTTTTTATTGTCTAATAAGGAGCACAGGGTGGTAGAAAAGTCTGACGTGTGGCTTATATGTAGTTACCAAAACACTATTCTACAATCCTGAGTCCCTCAATGGACTTTAATAAAAGATTTTACGGTAAGTACATTGTTCTTATTTTATTACTATTTATTTTCCTTTGTTGAGATCACATTTAATATGTATTTTGGGAGTGCGTGTTCTGGGTTCTTTAGTAAGCGCAGCAGCGTGCTGATGCAGAGCTTAGCATCTGTTTTGTGTTATTCCTTCCTGTGTCTCCATCCTATAAACTGCTGGTTGTCATAGTGAAGTTTGGGCTGACACCTCTTATACTGCTAGGAGATCCCATTACACGCATGCTCAGTTTCTCTGCAGTCTCCCCCTCCCTCCCTCCCTCCCTTCAGCTGGTCTCTCAAGTCTCCAGCGGGCAGAGAGGACCAGTGTTATCCCTGATGGCATCTGCTGCCTCTGTGTGCCTACAGCCAGCCTGGTCGCTGCCGTGGATATAAAGCGAGGGATCGCCTCTTGTCATCTGTAGATGATGATCGCTTATCTGGCAAGGGGCAGTCTACAGGATATTCTCAATGAAGGCTTCCCTGAGGTATCAACATGAAGAGCTGTATGTGTAAGAGGCTGGGTGTGCTGCAGTTATATGACTTCTGGGGCAAGAGGAGAAGTTTGCTGAAGTTTGGGTGTCCTGATTGCCTTTGTAGGGCTCAATGCTAGAGGTGGTCTTTGCATTGGGTGTAACCTTTGACGACTTGTAAGGAGGAATGAATGAGAAATAAACACAAGTTGGTTTTGTTTGTTTAGTGAATAGATCACATGTTACATGGATCTCTATTAGCGTGTGGTCTTCTGATGGTGTAGATGTGTTCCATTTATGCAGCTCATGAGACAGGAAGCAGTTTATCAGTGTATGATCACAGCTTGTATTTCTCCAACATGTGTATACATTTACTGTAGCTCGAAGAATGTGGGTATGCTTTCACAATGACATGACTTTCACGTGCGCAGCACACTTGTCTAGATTTTTGTTGGTCAGAAGATATCCCACAAATACTAAATTCTACGTACAAATAGCCGAGAAGGTCAAAATGTTTACCCTCTAAACCAGATCCGATTTTATTCAGAAAAATATTTATTGTAGATCAGACTTTCTCAACCTTATACCTTCCAAGGAACCCTTCAAACCATTTTCAAGTCCTGGGGAACCCTAGCTAAAATGAAATAATGGGGGTCAGAGGGAGGAATGGACCTTACATTGGTGGTCAGTAGGAAGAATTCTTCCTTTACAGTGGTGATCAGAATACCACCTTTACAAACAGCTAAAAGAGAAGGGCCTGGGTATATGTTGGCACCATCAGATGGGAGGCCAATGATCTTTAACTCAAGGAGCTCCTAGCTACCTCTGAAGGAACCCTGGTGTTCCATGGAACATTGTAGATGGATTTCCCGGGTTGTTTAGATAAACACACACACACACACACACACACAAACAGTGACACTTTATACCCATTCAACCACTTGAAGACCAGGCCTTTTCTGGCACTTTTTGGTTACAAGATCAGTTTTTCTTGCTAGAAAATAACTTATAACTCCAATATATATATCAAAATGCAACTATATCCATAGGACATAAGCAGCGCTAAAGCACATCAAAATAAACATATATAAACAGCACCCAGTGATAAGTGACAGTCCATAGCAATATAAAATGATCAAATTGAATCAATATAGGTCTGGTTCAGCAAGGACACTTTCTTGAAAGCTTTCGTAGGATTTCATCCACCACGTGAGCATGCAGGTGCCCGACTTTCCCACAAGTTGGACTCTTACCACAACTATTTGTTAGGCATTCTCATGCTCTAGCCAAAACGCTTGGTAGTGCTATCTCTGCACTTGGTAATCTGTTTTTAGTTGTGGCAATGTTCCATTCACTCCAGGCAAGCGTCTCCTCTGCCGCCAATTCCAGTAATATATAATATTAGCAGAAACCCTAGGGAAGTAAAATGGCAATCGTTGCAATTTTTTATGTCACATGGTATTTGCACAGCAGTTTTTCAAATGCACTTTTTTTGGAAAAAAAATACATTTTAATTATTTAAAAAAAAAAAATACAATATACACCCTAATTTTTGTATATCATGAAAGATGATGTTACACTGCGTAAATAGATAACATGTCACTCTTCAAAATTGCGCACACTCGTGGAATGGCGATGTGAATCCTTTCTGACATGTTTTCCTGATGACACCAAGAGAAAAATTGTGACAGGGGAGGGACCTCCAGCTGATTGACAGCCTCAGCGCTGTTCCTGTGTGCTGTGTGAAGTAGTGGGTGTCTCTTCCCTCCAATTGGCTCTCAGAGCTCTCCTCACTGAGCTCTGCACAGTGTAATTTCAGCTCTCTGAGCCCCTTTTTTTCTGACAGCTCAGACAAGCGTTATAAATTCTGTACTTTGTAGAAAAGAGAAGACTGCAGATAAACAAGTACAACTTATATAGGAGGATGTGTTTCATCTCCGTGTATCACCTGAGGCCGGTCACTTCACAGGGTATATGTAAGGGTTTACAGTCACTTTCAATTATTGTGTAATTCCTATTTATTGAATCCAGTTTGACAGCCTGATGTCTCCTTGCTGGTGACAACGCCTCTAAGATCTGACCTGAAGTCAAGTAGGGACTCATTCTAGTACCCATACTGGAGGAGATGATCATAAAACCCAGACATCAGTATAAATAAAAAAACATTTTGGAAATATATCCATATTAGACATCTTAATAGCGTATTATAGCAGTTTTTATCATTTGCTTTTTTCCTTCTATCCATATTTATTTTATTTTTTTATGGGAGTTTATTATAAGGCCACAAGATTAGATATACTGGAGGTGCTTACATAAGGTAAACATCTCGGATCAGATTCTCTGCAGTAAAATGTGTATTTTCTGGGATGGCAGGGTTTGCTGTGTAGTTCTAGCACTGCTGAAGCTCTCTCTGCTTGTGCAATGGCCGTGTTCCTGGGGGTAGAATTTTCCCTGGATATGTCAGCCTGTGTAGTGTCTTGTCACATGGGACTGGGTTTCAGATTACAAAGACGTGTAAGGTTAGTTTACGTAAGCCTGGGATCTATGGATTTAAATGGAATCCCTACCTGAACACACGTGCCACTGAAGATGCACTAATCTGCACGCTAGCCCAGCTGTCTTTACTTGGAACATGCAATGGTTTATTGGATGGTTGTGTAGCCAAAAGCAATGCAATATGCAAAACATCGCAATCTGGCTTTTTATTGGAGGCTTGGATTTTTTGCTTCTTCTGGTCTCTCCATCATGTTTTTTAGAAGAAACCCAAGTAAGATGTCAGCTGGATAAGAGAGCAGCACTGCATGGACAACATTTGTTCTCTGTCCATAGATGGATGCAAAAGCTGAACTCTGGGACAAATCTTGTCTAAATTCAAGAGCCATGTCTATTCCTATTTAAATCTTGATGTGTTGTTTGTATTTCTTTCAGATCTGTGAAGTAATTCCGTGTAAAACTGTTCCTCGGTACAGGAGCTGCCTGTAGACCGGCCATTGCTATTCTCTCTCCTGGTGCAGGGTGACTGGTCTTGTATCCGCCCCCTCCTATAGTTTTCTGCAGGCAGCCTATAGTGGGTGGGGCCTGTGTGGTTCCTCCCACAGATCTGAGATCTGCACAGGCTATGTACAGCACATTTATTATGTCACTGTTACTATTACAGTGTAATATCTGGGTTTGCAAAGGCATTTGGTGCACACAAAGTGGATTTATATCCTTTGTGGCTATTGAGGAATGTAAATAAATAAAGGTTTTTGTGTCCAGAGTTTAGCTTTAGGTGCACATGGGACTTCAAATGTAAGTCCAGGCTGAAATACATACGTGTGAACTGTTTAACATGCCAAAATGTTTATATTCCTTTTTATCCAGTTTTCTAATCCAGACATACATTTCACAGCCATGTTCTGACCTCCTTTATCTCAACTGCATCTAAAGCAACACATGTTGCTGATGGACCTCCCCAGATTGTGATTGGATAGTGAAGGAACAGCAATATATTGATGAGGTCAGCCCTAAGTGCTCACCAACCTTTTAGCTTGCTCTCTCTGCACTGTGTAGTTAAAGAGGAAGTAAACCCAGATTGGGTTTACTTCCTCAATATACCCCTGTAATGTAGAAGCATAATGGGCTACTATGCATCGCATAGTAACCCATTATGTGCCACTTACCTGCAAACAAAGCCTGCGATGTCCAGCGCTGTCCCCCGTGCTAGCCGCATCCATCTTCTGCCCCTTTTCCTTCCGGGGCCGCGACTTCGGCGCTGTGACTGGCCGGAGTCGCGTGACGTCACTCCCGCGAATGTGCGTGGGAGCTGCCAGTCACGACACGGTTGCAGTGGAGTAACGGCACTGAGGCCGTTTTTTCACCGCGCATGTGCCGACATGACCTCGGCACAGCACATACACTGCATATCTCCTGAACTGTGCAGGTTTGGGAGATATGCAGGGCACCTACAGGTAAGCCTTATCATAGGCTTACCTGTAGGTTAAAGTGGTTGTCACGAGTTGACAACCACTTTAAATCATTCTTGTATTCCAAATGTATACCAGGAAACTACAGACCAGCCAGTCTAACCTCAACAAAATGTAAGGTATTTAAAGGAAAGATAAGATAAGTGACAACCAGCATGGGTTTATGAAAGACTGTTTTTGTCAGACCAACATGTTATCATTCTTTGAGGAAGTTAGTGAGAAATCGATGGTGGAAATCAAGTGGATGAAGGTTTATCTAGATTTTGCTAAAAAAAATTGATAATTTACCTCATAAACTTTTTAACCCCTTTATTCCAACATAACACCTCTATCTATGCGGCAGCACAGAGATTGGGGTTTCACAACAAGCCCAGGTCCTATACTAACGATTGGATCCCGGGACTCCCAATTCTGGGGTACCTGATCGTTGTGGTAGCCTCTGATTGGCTACCACAGTGATCAGTCACTGTGAAGCCCGCCCCTGTGTTTTTCTCTCTGTAAGGCTCCTTTCACACTTGTGCGTCCCAATTTTACTGCAATTTTTTTTCCCCGCTTTTTTACCGCGACTTTGGTTCCACCTTGTTGCAACTTTGGCTCAATGAAAACATATTACAAAGTCATACAGAAGTAGTACAGAAATCACATCCATATTATTCAGGTGGGATTTGCATGAGACTTTGACGGTTTAAAATTGAAGTCTATGGACCTCAAGTTGCAACAAAGTTGGACCAAAGTAATGCAGGGACTCCTTTGAAGTCGGCACGACTTGAAAGTCATACAGATATGAATGGTACTCATTGGAAATCATGGGGCATGGCTTGTCATGCGACTTTGCAGTACCAAATCACAGGACAACTCGCACAAGTGCGAAAGGAGTCTTAATGGAGAGATAAAGATACATTGTATCTTTATCTCTCCTTGCAGAGAAGAAAAAAAGCATGCGTAAAATAAATAATAAAAAAAGAAAAAATACCTAGATCAAGGTTTGATCTAGGTCAGTGCCAGGGTTAGTGTTTGGGTCAAGTAAGGGTCAAAGGTCAAGGTCAGGGTCAATATATTTTGGGCAGGATTTTAAAAAAAATATTTTTAAATTAGTGTTGGTGTCAGTGTGTGTTTTTAGGTAGGACAAAAAAAAAGCAAAATGCTGACTATTGCTTCTGGGCTGTACTTTGGGTACAAACAACAACTGGCCTACACATAGGTGGTATCACTGCGATGGTCAGGAGCAGGAGAATTTATTATGGGCTGTTCATTGGTAGTAGGTTATGATAATAACAAGAAATATGTACAGATACTTTTTTTTTTTTTTTACTGTTTTGGGACAGTTTTCAGGGGATATCTATTACCATTTACTGTCAAATGAAAGTCCATTTTTTCCTGAAAAAAACACGGTATAGTCCATCTGGATGCACAAAGTAGTTGTGATGATATGCACAGTTGTACTAACACATGTCAAAGTTGTAAAATTGTGCTTATAAATTAATATTTGTTTTACCCTTAGGCATGAAGGGGTTAATATATAACAAAAGGTCTATTGGAGTTGATGAAATTATAGAAAAAGAAATGTGAGCCCCTTTGAATCAACTGGTTTTCTGCAATAATTTGCCATAAAATATGTCTGATCCTCATCTACCGGTATGTCACAACAATAGACAAACACAATGTGCTTATGCTGATAACACACAAACAATTACAACTCCTCATGTCTTTATTAAACACATCCATTAAACATTCACAGTGTTAGGAAAAAAAAGTAAGTGAACTCATAGAAAAATTACTTCAATGAAAGCTAAATGGAGTCAGTGGTTTGCCCCCTTGGAGTCCAATTAATGAAAATTTGCTTTTGAGGTTTGGTTTAGAGCTACTTTGATTGATAAAATACACTTATTATTATTATTATTATTATTATTATTATTATTATACAGGATTTATATAGCGCCGACAGTTTGAGCAGCGCTTTACAATATTAGGGCAGACAGTACAATTACAATACAATTCAATACAGGAGGAATCAGAGGAATCAGAGGGCCCTGCTCGTTAGAGCTTACAATCTAACATTTTAAGATTGCTGTTCATATGAAGCGTCGGCTGATGTGCACCATGCCTATACCTATACCATACTATCAAGGGTAGTTAATCTGCATCAGGCTGGAAAGGGATAAAAAGCAATTTGTATTTAGTGTTTAGGCATCCATCAGTCGACAGACAAATTGTCCATAAATGGAGACCCTTTCTTCCTAGAAGTGGGCACCCAGCCACGATGACTCCCTGGGCACAACACAGAATCCTCAGTGAGGTAAAATAGAACCCACAAGCAATAGCTAAAGGCTTGAAGACACCACTGGAACTGGCAAATATGCCTGGTCATGAGTCTAACATACGTAAATCTTTGAACTGGCAGGGTGTCCATGGCAGAATACAAAGGTGCTGCTCTCCAAAAAAATAACTTGCTTCCAGGAATTCATCCTAGATATTTTCTGATCCCAGAAATGTATAAAATTTGGAGGATCTACAGCCTTTATTGCTGCAGTATCCCTTACAAAGTTTTTAAGATTTGTATGTTTAGTCTGTATTATCTGAGCATTGACTTTGTACCTGTCTGCCAGTGCAGCTTAGTAGAAGTTGGGTGATGCAGCAGGGCAATCTAAGTAAATCCGCCACAGACTGGGTTCAGAAAAAGAAAATACAATCCTTTTGTAGTGACCCAGTCAGAGCCCAGACCTTTACCCCATAGAGATGCTGCAGAGTGATCGCAAGAGAGCCATTCACACCAGACACCCTACAAATGTGTCTGAGCTGAAGCAGTTTTGTAAAGAGTATTGGTCAAAAATTCCTCCTGAACATTGTGCTGGTATGCTCCAGAGCTACCGGAATAATTTGCTTAAAGTCAAAGGACCTCCAAAGGAAGTTTTATCTGCTATTAACGGTAAGGGCTCACTTACTTTTACCTCCCTCACTGTGAATGTTTAATGGGTGTGTTCAATAAAGACACTAAAAATTAGAGTTGTTTGTTGTCAGATTAAGCACATTAATTAAGTCTTTTATGATTTAGATGAGATCACTCAAGATTTTTTTTACCTTTAAAGCATTTGGGTAAAAAAGACTTCAGGTGCAGCTCCCCCCGCAGTCCCCTCTAATACTTACCTGAGCCCAATCTCGATCCATCGATGCGGGAGAGAAGCTGCTCTCCTGGGTCTCTCTCTCCTCATTGGCTCACACAGCAGAGGGAGCTGTTGGCTCCTGCTGCTGTCAATCACAGGCAGTGAGCCAATGAGGAAAGAGCAAGGGCAAGGCCGAGCAGCACTTTGTGTGTGAATGGACACACAGAGCGAGCCTGCTCGAGTGCCCCCATAGCAAGAGGCTTGTTATTGGAGGCACTCGGTAGGGGGGAGGAGCCAGGACCACTGGCGGGGCACCCAAAAAGAAGATGATCGGGACTACTCTGTGCAAAACCATGTACAGAGCAGGTAATTATAACATGACTGCTGTTTTTTTCCTTAAGCCAAACCACTTATTTAACCTTGCATTCCCTGCATTAAGGTAAAAATTGTTTTATAGATTTCTGTTTATACCTTTCCCTATGGGCAACATTTTTTTTGTTTTTTACTATGGATTATATCTCCTAGTGTGTGGTAGCTTTTTCACTATTTTTTTCTCTTTTTTACTCTCTCCTTATTTACATAAATTACACATTAGAAGGGGCTCTCCTGGGTAATCTGTGATGGAAAAGGATCTGCTGTTGCTTGTAGATCACAGACATAGCAATAGCCTGGAATGCCAAGCTGTAGCTAACAAAGCTAATAATATGTTCTTATTCAACCCAGAGGAGAACACGATTTGAGGTTAGAAGAAAAGAGGCTTAACCTTAGATTGCAGAAAGTGTTCTTTACTGTTCAGTAAAAACGTGGAAATCCCTCCTCCAGAAAGTGATACTAGCTGAGAATGTGGACAACTTTTAGATGTCTTCCTCTGGAAGCAGAATATTCAGGACTATGGGAATTGTTAGAGAAGGAAAATCACGCATAGCTTGAACTGGCTGGACCTTTGTTTTTTTTTGTTTTTTTTCAACCTTAAAAAATATGTAACTATTTAACAATGTAACTGTAGTGTAGACAATGGTTGGCAGGTTTGTATGGAATATTTGCATATTATAGCAGACTTTCCTCTGTGTTTGCTCTCCGCCAGCCTTAAGAGTTCCATGATCCTCATTGCCACTTCTTTCATGGCTGCTGTCATCTTCTCTGCCAGTTTTTCTGGCATGGTGTCTTCCTGCTTTGCCCATTGGGCAGGCAATTCGGTAACTCTTGTATGGTGTCTGTACATAGTCCCTGCACCCAGTTCCCTTCTTGGCATCTTAGAGACAGAAGTGGGCCAGGAGTGTACAATGCACTGTGCTTGTTCGTGGATTCAGGTTGTGCACAGAAAAAAAAACAAAAGCTAGGAGAAAGAGGAAAGATTTGCTTTCCACAGGAGAAATATGCCGCCTCTTCTGCTAAAATGTGCCCCCTAACAATTTTACTGAGGAAGTTTAGCTCCACTTTAAGTCTAATTGGCTTACAGTTCCTTTTCTAGCCTAAATACTGAACTACAGGAAGCTAATATGAAGACAGACTAAGGTACTATTAATCCTCATACACACTGACGTTTTTTGCAGCTCTCCATGTTAGTCAATGGCCCCATAAAAACGCCAACGTTTTTGAGCTGTGGAGGGTGTCTGCGTTTGTGCGCTGTTACTAGAACCCACGGCCAGCGCGTTCTGAGGCTGTAACGTATTGATGTTTTTTGATGCTGACGCCGCAAAACGCTCACAAACGCCGTACCGGCGTTTTTTGACGCCGGCGGTTTTAGGTTGAAAAATAGCAGAGGGCTGATTTTTTAAAAAAAAAAACGCCTATTGACGCTAACGCTCACTAACGCTGATGCATAATGCCTAAAAACGTTGATTTTCTTTCCCTGACGTTGGGCCCGACGTTTTGTTTATTTTTTAAGATACGCCCATGTGTGTGAGGCCTTAAAAGTAAATGTAAGGATTTTTTTAAACAAAGACATGACTGGTTTAGATGAGGCGTTTTATATATGTCTACACTTTTTGCTTTTATATATGTCTACACTTTTTGCTTTAAGGCCCCTTTTTACATTGGTACCCTCTGTTCTGTCACATATACAACATCCTTTTTCCTCCGTCTTGTAATGATCAAAAATGGGATCCATACCATTCCTATGGGTGGCCTGATGTAAACTGATGTTCTTCAGCCTATATCTGCCTACATTCGGTTAGGTCAGTAAAAGTGGAACTGGACACAAACAATTTCCATTCAGTCTGTCGAACCTGAATGGATCCAGAAGTGGTTGGATAAAGGGCAGACGACACACATCAGTTTACAGCCTGCCACCCATAGGGTTACGTTTCAGTCCACTTTTGATCCATGTAATCATGGATCAAAAACAGACTGATGGAACGCCTACATGAAGTGGCCTAAAGCTTGACTTCAGGAAAATATCTGAAGACACAGCTATACCATATACAGTGGGGAAAATAATTATTTGATCCCCTGCAGATTTTGTAAGTTTGCCCGCTTACAAAAAATAGAACGGTTTATAATTTTGTATCATAGGTGTATTTTAAATGATAGAGACAGAATATCGACCAAAAATCCAGAAAAAAAACATAAAACAAATGCTATAATTTAAGTTGCAGTTCAGTGAGTAAAATAGGTATTTGATCTCCAAGAAAAACATGACTTAGTACTTGGTGTAGAAACCCTTGTTGGGAAGCACATTTCTTGTAGTTGGTGACCAGGTTTGCACACATCTCAGGAGTCAGTCTCCAGACCTTCATCCTATAGAACATTTGTGGAGGGAGCTGAAACTTCGAGTTGTCAAGGGACAGCCAAGAAACCTTAAGGATTTAGAGAAGATCTGTAAAGAAGAGTGGACCAAAATCCCTCCGGAGATGTGTGCAAGCCTGGTAACCAACTACAAGAAATGTCTTACCTCTGTGCTTGCCAACAAGAGTTTCTCCACCAATTACTAAGTCGTGTTTTGCTTGGGGATCAAATACTTATCTTACTCAGTGAAGTGCAACTCAAGTTATAACATTTATATTATGTGATTTTACTGGATTTTTGGTTGATATTCTGTCTCTATCATTTAAAATACACCTATGATAAAAATTATAGGCCCTTCATTTTTTGTAAGTGGGCAAACTTACAAAATCTGCAGGAGATCAAATAATTATTTTCCCCACTATACTGTATGTGAACTGTTCGCATGCCATATCTACATAGCTAACAGTAAACTTAGTGTAATGATGCAGAATCCCTATACAATGAATAGGGTGATGAAATATTTTACATATGTTTTAGTTGCATATTCAGCTGCATGCTTGAAGTTCTGTTTTGAATAACAAAGAACACAGCCAAGTAAAACATGTAGTGCCATAGAGCAATAGGGATGCACAGCGTACAAGTGACCCTTCGCAATCAGATTTCGGTGTATTGCAGTCACATTAGTTAAAAGATAGGATGTGACTGAAATACACATGGTTGCAGTGCGTTTGTCAGCGAAAATTAGGTTTAAACAGGTGGTGAGGAGGCGTCACATCGCCTTCTCACTTCCTGTCAATTGCCTCTAAAGCGTGATCCAAATTGGGCTTCAGAGGAGAGGTAAATTTAACCTGGGTACAGGCCGAAAATTGGTCAGTGTGTACAGATTATCTGACAGAAGCCGGTCAGAAAATCAGCATTTGATCAGCACTTGCAGCCAATGGCTGCAAGCGCTAATCAGTGTGTTGCGATAGTGGTGGGGGGCACAGCGGAGGAAATCGCTGCATCAAAATCCCTTGTGTCGGTGCAGCGATCTGTCAGGTTTTTTTCCCTTTAACCAGTTGCCAACCACCTACCGTGGCTTGACGGCGGCAACTTGGCTCATTATCGCGAAACGCCATAACCTGATGGCAACAGCGAGAATGAGTATTCTGAGAGCGCGCTCACTGTGTTCCAGGGGGGCCAGGGAGCAGGCATGGCGGACTCGATGTCCGACGGTTACCCGCAATCACCCCCACCCCCCCCACGCGACAGAGCAGTGGCCCGTGTATGTAAACACAGATCTCCGTTCTGACAGAGGGGGAAGGAATTTGATCACAGGCTCCCTGTAGATGGGAGCCGTGATCACTCCCCTCCCACAGCCAGCCCAGCCCCCATACAGTTAGAACACGTTGAGGGAACACAGTTAACCCTTACAGCATCCCCTGCAGGTTAACCCCTTCACTGCCAATGACATTTACACAGTAATTAGCACATTTTCATAGCACTGATCGCTGTATAAATGGCAATGGTCCCAAAAAAGTGGCAAAATGGGCCGACGTGTCCGCTGCAATATCGTAGTCCCGATAAAAATCGCAGATCGCCGCCATTACTAGTAAAAAAAAATAAATAAATAAAAACCCTGTAAATGAATCCTCATCATTTGTAAACATGGCAACTTTTGCGCAAACCAATCAAACGCAGATTGTGATTTTTTTAATCAAAAATATGAGGCAGAATATAAATATGCCAAAACCGATAAAAAAAAATTGTGTTTTATATATATATATATATATGTGTGTGTGTGTGTGTATATCACTTCCCCAATTGGACGT
>BLSH010194871.1:411409-437823 GCA_018402905.1 Glandirana rugosa
AGGGGGACTCGAGAGGTCAAAAAAAAGGGGTTAAAAACGCCCCGCTTCCACCCAAATAGCAACGCCAAAGCCCTGCTGTAACAGCAGTAAAGCGCCACTAAACTAGCAGCGCTTTACTGCTGACGCTCAGGCAAACCCAGTGTGAAAGGGTGCTATCACCAAAAGTGAAATTGAATAAAAAAAAAAAGTTTTGCCTTTAGTTTGTCTCTAATATTAATTGTAAAGTCAACATAACCTTTCCTAAAAGGAGCATAAGGTATGAACGTGGCTGGGGTGCAGATATCTTGCCTGCATTTAAAGGCTGGTACAGACTGGGAGCTTTTTTTTCATTCAACCCAGTGGGCTAACCGAAAAACAAAAAAACTGGAGAGCTCAGGGGGAACTGCTTTTACATAAACCTTACAAAAGGCATTGTACCGCCCAGTATAAGTTTGCATCGGTTCTTCTACTACCTTGCATCCAAAATTAAAGTTATAGAAGTAGTTAACGTTATAGAAGTTTTTACATAAAACAGTCTTTAACCATTTCAGGCCCGGAAGGATTTACCCCCTTCCTGACCAGAACACTTTTTGCGATTCGGCACTGCGTCGCTTTAACTGACAATTGCGCGGTCGTGTGACGTTGTACCCAAGCGAAATTGATGTCCTTTTTTTCCCACAAATAGAGCTTTCTTTTGGTGGTATTTGATCACCTCTGCGGTTTTTATTTTTTGCGTTCTAAGCAAAAAAAGAGCAACAATTTTGTAAAAAAAAACAATATTTTTTTACCTTTTGCTATAACGCATATCCAAAAATAAATAAATAAATAAACAAATGTATTCATCAGTTTAGGGCAAAATGTATTCTTCTACATATTTGTGGTATAAAAAAAAAACAATAGGCGTATATTGATTGGTTTGCGCAACATTTGCTGCGTTTACAAATTATGAGAATTGATTTATGGCAATTTTTTTTTTTACTAGTAATGGTGGCGATCTGCGAGTTTTATTTTTATCGGGACTGCGATATTGCAGCAGACAGATTGGACACTTTTGAAACTTTTTTGGGACCAATGACATTTATATAGCGATCAGATCTAAAAATAGCCACTGATTACTGTATAAATGTCACCGGCAGGGAAGGGGTTAACCTGTAGGGGGCGATCTAAGGGTTAACTGTGTTCCCTCAGCGTGTTCTAACTGTGTGGAGTCAGGGCTGGCAGGGGCATGACAGAGCTAACTGATCCCGATCATAGGGATCAGTAGATCACTGTTTACATCGGCGGGTTCCCCCTTCTTCCTCTGTATTAGGCGATCGCGAATCGCCGGAGACAATCGAGTCCGCCCGACCCGCAGCCACACTCAGAGAGCGTGCTGCCTGCTATTCGTGCCTGTGCGAATCGGCGTTTATAAACGGCGATTGGCACTACGCTGCCACAGCAGTAAATGTACGCAAGCCGGTTGGGAACCGGTTAAAGGAGTTGTAAGGCAGAAGGTATTAACCACTCCCTTACTGGGCACTTAAACCCCCCTCCTGCCCGGACCAATTTTCAGTTTTCAGCGCTGTCACTCTTTAAATGACAGTTGCGCTGTCATGCGATGTTGTACCCAAACAAAATTGCCGTCCTTTTTTTCCCACAAATAGAGCTTTCTTTTGGTGGTATTTGAGCACCTCTGTGGTTTTTATTTTTTGCGCTATAAACGAATAAAGAGCGGCGATTTTGAAAAAAGAACAATATTTTTTACTTTTTGCTTTAATAAATATCCAAAAATAAAAAAAACAAATTTATTCTTCAGTTCAGACTGATACATATTCTTCGACATATTTTTGGTAAAAAAAATTGCAATCGGCGTATATTGATTGGGTTGCGCAAAAGTTATAAATCCTACAAACTATGAGCATTGGTTTATGGCGTTTTTATTTATTTATTTATTTTTACTAGTAATGGTGGCGATCTGCGATTTTTATCGGGACTGCGATATTGCGGCGGACATATCGGACGTTTTTGACACTTTTTTGGGACCAATGACATTTATACAGCAATCAGATTTAAAAATAAACAATGATTACTGTATAAATGTCATTGGCAGTGAAGGGGTTAACACTAAGGGGGCAATGAAGGGGTTAAAAGCGTTCCCTGGGTGTGTTCTAACTGTGGGGGGGGGCGGGGTTGGCAGGGGCATGAAAGATCTAACTGATCCCAGTGACAGGGATCAGTAGATCTGGCATCTCCCCCCCCTCACAGAACAGAGAACCACTGTGTTTACAACAGCGGTTCCCCGTTCCGGCTTTCTGTGAGGAGATTGCGGGTCTCCAGCAGACATCGGGTCTGCCCGACCCGTGGGCACGCTCACAGGGCGTGCTGCGGCGGAACGCGCCCCAAAGGGGAGGACGTCTATTGACGGCCTCCCGCATTTAAGAGCCGCGCTGTAGCCGTCATTCGGCTATGGTGCGGACGTGAAGTGGTTAAGATAAAAAACCTTCTGTGTGTAGCAGCCCCCCCCAGCACCCCCCAATTACTTACCTTAGCCCCTTCTCTCTGCAGCGATGTCCACTAGTGTCTTAGCTGTCCCAGACACTCCTGATTGGCTGAGACTCAGCAGCGGCGCCATTGGCTCCTGCAGCTGTCAATCAAAATCAGTCAGCCAATCAGGGGAGAGAGGGCGCGGGGCCAGGTCGGGGCTCCGTGTCTGAATGGATACATGGAGCTCTGACTTGGCTCGGATGCCCCCATAGAGAGCTGCTGGCTGAGGGGGCACTCGAAGGAGGGAGGGGCCAGGAGCACAGAAGAGGGACCCGAGAAGAGGAGGATCCGGGCTGCTCTGTGCAAATCCAACTGCACAGAAGAGGTAAGTATAACATCTTTGTTAATTAAAAAAAAAAAAAAAACAAGCCTTTACAATCACTTTAATCCACTAAATCAATGATTCATTCTTTACTATTAATACTATTCACAAATACAAAAAAACAATATCACAGAGTTGCGTGTTGGAACTTTCTTCACACAGTAAGCATTTGCTTGTGGTTTACTCAAAACCAAATTAGTTTCTATTTGCATATGTAGCCTATTCTGTAGTCATGCAGCGTCGCGGCCCGTACCTAAGTGTCATGTCCAGTTGAAATACACTAGCACGTAGGATTCCTTTGTATCCAGGATGATTGGAAAATATTTCCTTCCATTAGAAATCCCATGATGAAAAGTGATGGCCGGTAACAAACCCTACAGGTGCTAAAATTGTGGTGGTTAATTGGAGTGTGGTACAAATCCATGGTCTAAAGTGGCCTAATTTTCTAATAATCAGCATATAATTTAGAGGAAATGGTTCACACTTCTGTACCTCTGACCAGCATATACACAGGCCAATAATCTGGCAGATTCGGTTGTTTGACATTACTAGGCCTGTGTTTGTTGCATACACAAATCCTTTATTATTAAAGTGTATGTCCAGGCCAAACTTTTTTCTTTAGTTAGAACTCCTCTTGGTTTTTACTGCTCTCTAGGGCTTCATTAGTAAAATCTTCCCTCACTTACAAGAGCTCTCCAATTGCGGGGAACTGTTCATGTAAAGGTAAAACACCTGTCATGTTTTATTGCGGTCTGAACCCCTTTAGGAAGATCCACCCTCTCTATTTGCCATGTTTACCTTTATCATCGAAAGAAAAGTGAAAGAAAATCCCAAATTTTGGGTTGTCCCCAGAACAGTAATAGAGGGGAAATCTTCAAATGGGGACACTAGTGACAACCAAGGACTCTTATCATTTCCTGTTATGGCTATGGGACAGGAAGTGAAGGGAAATCTCCCATATTGGACTCAGATGGCAAAAATACATGGGTTAAAACTCTCTTACTTTATCCAAAATGAAAAAAAAAAGTCTGCCTTTAGTTCTACTATAAGTTAAGGTGCAGTGGGATCAATTCACTAAGAGTTAAATAATACTGAAAAAAAATGCAGTAAAATAACGCATGCGGAAACCATTGTGCAAATGTTCACTTTACTAAAAATTGTGCGGTAAATAACTAGTGCGGTAAAGTTTCGATAATGCGGCAGTTACCGCACATTTTCATTCAGTAATTTATCACATTGAGCTGGTTGCTAAGGAGCGGGCCAAGAAGCACAGCTGAATGTAAAGAAAACATGCCGGCAATTAATAATTATGGGAAAAAAACAGAGTGGAGTCCCCCCAATGCATACCAGACGCCCACGCCAAAATGTAAGAAAAAAAACGTTATAAACCCCCCCAAAATCCTCCTGGACCACACCAGCTCACATGCCCTCAACCCCAAAGCACCTTATCCCCTTGTTGATGGGGACAACGGTCTCTTCACCACAACCCTGAGCGGTGGTTGTGGGGGGTCTGCGGGTGGGGGACTTATCGGAATCTGGAATCCTCTTGTTAACAAGGGGGGCCCCGAAATCAAACCCCCCCCCCATGGAATCAATTCCTTTATTAAAAAAAAAGTCCTCTGAAGTAGGTCCAACATCATTCACGGCACCCGTTGTGTGAAAAAAAAAAAACATCCGGCCCCGACAAAGGCTCCCACTGACTGCCTGGTCCACCGGCTGACAGTTCTTAAATGACAAAGGGTAGGAGTCACCCAGGGATATCACGGAGTGGCCCCGCCCCATTGTGACATCATTGCCCCAGCATGCTGACAGCTGATGAGTCATTCATTGTTAAAGACTCGGCGGCCGGGAAGCTCCTTAGCAACCAGCTATTGGGGGGGCACACTGTTTCTGACAAATACCACTTGTGATACCGCCAGCAAAACCCCGGTGATAAATATTGCATGTTTTTTTACTCTCTGTTCCGTTTGTGAATTGGACTTAACAGCTTACTACATGGTATTGTGCCAATATTTATGGCACATTTTTCATTTTGCAGTAAATAGCGCATAATCGTTTTTTTTTGTTTTTTTTTTGTGAATTGACTTTTTTTTACCGCGTGTAAACGTTAGTGAATTGACCCCAATGGCTCCAAAGAAAATTGTTATATATGTGATAAGTCTCTCAACACAGTACCAGTTAAATAACACACACAAAGGGAATGAAAACTAACATTTACTAAACTGATTACAGCTGACGGGTTACAGAAATGGCAGTCTTAGGTTGTCTCTCTCAGGTTCCATACAAAGTTGTCTAGTTTCAGATCATGTGACCAGAAGCAGCCATGTGACCCAATGCATGGTGAGCTTTAGTAGAATCTTCATTCACATTCAGTAAAAGCTCGTCTGACATTGGCGCAGCAGTGTGTGCTCACTAGGACATGTGAACACTGCAGGGCCAACTGTTTCCAAATGACACCTAGGTTTGTATGTTAAGCATTTTAGTTACAAACTACATTATAGTGTGTTGTCTTTGTTTTTTGTATGCCGTGCCAAACTCACTAGCATGCCATGTTTATAAAAATGACTTACCTACATGATATGCTTCAGCTGCGTAGAGCGTCTGCGTTACTTATAGAGTTACTGTAATGCAGTTTACTTAAGACTACCAGTTGGAATGTCTGTCTTATCTTTCTTTGTGCTGCTTGGCGGGTCTCCTTGGCAATGATAAGATTAATATTCTGTCTAATTAAAAGCTAAATTCTTCAGTGTTGCTTTTTATAATCTTTATTCCATGGGATTCATGGTTCTCTTATCACATTTTTCCAAGTAGAACAAATGCATTTACCCCTCCCCCCTCATTTTCATATCCTTTTGGGCAGAAAAAAAATCAGGAAAACTTTGAGGAGTCCTTAATTTAAAGCATAGCTCCAAAAAGCAAGAAAATTGTATAAAAATATCTTCATAATTGAAATGTTTTGCCATGTGGCCATTTTAGAAACATTGCTCAAATAATAACGGAGTTAAGATATTTGAACTGCTAAAGTATTAATTTAAACCCCGCCCTCTCCCAGACACCCCATATGGTGCCTGCACATTCATTTGGATGAGCTGGCAGGTTGCTCAGAATCACTCTCTAATACCATTCATTTGCATGCTTTTATTGGCTAATAATTGCATCCTAAATATTAATAGGCCAATAGAAAGTTTTAGGTACTGGAAGGGTGGTGGGGTCAACTCTCACAACTCTATGAAGTGCTGAAACGTGCTGGTTACAGATGCCCTGGATTCGGTACACCTGGGATGTGGAATAGTTAATCTAAATGTATGTGCAAACTTCTTTGACAGCTGTCGGTACCCAACATCCTGCAGGTTTTGACATAGGAGGATTTTACCCTTTGAAATGCATTACCACCCCCTATCACTACCCACTATGCCCAGTATCATGTACACAATCCTCAAATCCCCCTAAATGGTTGATGTCCCTGACAGACAGACGGTGAAAGCTGGGACTTGTAGTGTACTATACTGGTTTGTTTTTTTAGGTATATGCAGGTACTGGTTTGTGCCTGTCATTACTCTTTGGGTCCTGACTGAGAGCTGTACTTTCACACTTTTAACTGTCATGGACGTATTCTCTATGCCTTGACTGGCCCTCTTACACATCTAGTGACATATATTAAACATCATAGTGATCACAGGGTTAAAATAAGCTCATGACTTCACTAGGAGCAATAAACGTATTTTTCACGTAACGTAAACTAAAGCCTCTCTGCTTTTATTAGAAGTGGTCCAGATGTTATGGAGCTCCTCATCACTCCTGCAGTGACAGCACACGGGTGATGAGACTGGCCCTCTTCTGTTCAGGTCTCATTGCCATCTCTGCTACTCAGGATGTCAAGCAGAAGATAATAGAAAACAGGCCTTTCTTTGTCACTTTAATGTTATAGTGCAGTCATGCTAGGTGACCTTGAGTATCTAGCCCGTACAGGTATTTAGGACAATATTAATGGACAGGAATAAGGACACAATTTCATTTTTTGGGACCACAAAATCAGTCAAATATATGAAATGTAAAACTGTTTAATTGTGACAAACTCATTTTGCAGTCTCAGCATTTCCTGACAGGGATCTGCTGTGATGATTTATGTGAAGGTGACCGGTAATGTGATGTACAGTCATGACAACTGTATAATCATGGAATGCACACCTTTGCCTGTATATCATTTAAAGTGGGTGGCATATAAATGAGTAAAAGAGGACGGTAACAGCTAGATATAGAGCACAGACAGAAGTAGGATGTAATGACTTAGTGGAGTAAAGGACTTATCTTACAGTAAATTGAAGGAAAATAAATGTAATGGACTCTGTTGTTAGGTGTTGAAGAAACTGTAAAGCATGTTGGAAGTTTAGATAAAGGCAGGTCCTCTTATAGAAGTTACAACTGTGAATATTTAGGAGGTTTATTTTACTTATCATTAAGTCTATTTCTATTATCTGCCGTCTGAGCTGTTCATGTAGTTATCCAAACAATATAACAACATGGCGTTCTGGCCTAATAGGTAGCTAAATGTATGATAAGTTAGAGGATAGGCCTAATGCAATATGGGGATATTTATGTCAATTGTTGTCAATAAAGTATAGTCATTAAAATGAATCTGTCAGCTACATCAGTGTCCAAACTAACTTCACTGTGCAAGTGCAGACAATTTGTGGTACCTGTAAATGCTTTGGATATTCATCTAATTGATTATGATGCACCCTGGAAGCCTAGGATCCTGGATGCACGCGTTACAGATGGACCTTAACTTTTGCCCAACTTGGAGATAAGCTCTTCCACTGAACTGAAGCTCCACTTCTACTTTAAAATTCTATGGGAGAGCCCTTATTGACTACATGGAATTCAGCACTGAACTGCTGGGGAATAGTTGGGTAGTTGAGTTGATAGTTGAGCAGACTTGAAGACCTTTGGTCAATTTTCTTGCAATCTGGTGACAGGATTAGTCAGAACTCATTGATATAACTGACACCTTTGCTTTAAAGTCCTGAATACATGGATGCCCAAAGTTTTGCTTATATGGTTGTTTGAGTTGTACAATAAGTTCACCTTATATATATATACTTCTGTTTCATTTCTACATGAAAATGGGGCTTGCTGATATTTGTGAAGACATGCTGGATTGTTGCATAAGCCCATGTTCAAATTGCATGTTTTAGAACAGATGTGTTGTTTTGGGGAAATTTAAGGAATTCTTTGGGGCTCAGCATCCCAGTGCAATGAGTAGTTCAAATCCATGATTCAGATAGCATTATCACATTTATAAATTCATTTCTTTTTTAAAATTTAGATGCTTCCCTGTAATGCTAGCTGCAATATGAGACAGGGTGTCCCCCCTCCCGGCATACAACCAACCAACAAGACAGCTAGCAAGGAGACTGCTGCTATACTTTTGCTTTGTAATGCTGGCCTCTGGCTCCTAGAACTTGCCCTAGGCAAGCATCGGCATGAGGACTGCAGAGGGACAAGAGGCTATGTACCTATTGCCAGCATCTGCCATGGGCAAGAGCTGGGAGCTGGAAACAGGTGTTTGCTATTGGTCTGTGGAGTGATTGTTGTAAAGACATGCACAGTTGAATTGACTACATATGCATGTCTATGAACTTGCAGAAATCCTCTTGTGCTGGTGCTATCTTTCGGGAAAAGCAATGATTGTCCAGGAAAATCCACCCAGGTGATTTCTTTTACACAGGGATTGGTAAAGCAGCCCATACATTAGTATTTTTCTTTTTTTTATTAAACCAGCGGTTTGAATGGAAATAAATGACCCTATCCCAACTTCCACACATTCGATGTGGATGCGGCAATCACTCCCACTGAGCTATTGTGTTCTGATGGCGGGGAGATCATGCAGACATTTTCTGACAGGCTGGTTGTACAGAAGAAGCAGTACAAACAATTGGCAACCGCCCCAACCTATAACTGGCCTTTGCAGCAAGGAGTACATGGAAGGGGGAAGCATGTCAAAAACCAGGAAAGAAAAATTCCCAGCTCACTTGCCATCCTGCAACAAACTGAATTATCCTGTCTAACAGTTCATGTTAAAATCAGGGGTTTAGTTTGCATACATTTGCAAATATATGCATAAGCTGCGGTGCCATTTTACGGCACCCTAGTGTACTGCAGTCCAAACTATAAATTTTGAGAGTCTCCAAAGTTGGAGCACATATATGATAATGGATAAGTTGTGGGCAGGTTTGTCTGGAGGGAGGCCACCCCTCCTTAAAGGTATAGAAACACTCTGGACACCCAGCAATAGCAAAACAACATCAAAGGTATCCAGTGCATCCCCTCACTATCGATTGGTAGATTGACTTCTGTACAACCAGCGTGCCCATACATAGATTGAGGTTTGGCCAATTCAGCGGGGACTAGCCAAATTTCGATTCATGTATGGCCAGCTTTTGTCAGTGTGTTTAGAATGGTACAGATGTTGTTTGTGGAGTTGCCTTTAACGTGCAACTATACTTGTAGAATCTACAGTACTTGATGTCACAGAGCCTCAACATCTGCACGTTGAGGTCCCATCTTGAACGGCTGCATGTTGAGGTCCCATCTTCAACATCTGCACGTTGAGGTCCCATCTTCAACATCTGCACGTTGAGGTCCCATTTTCAACATCTGCACGTTGAGGTCCCATCTTCAACATCTGCACGTTGAGGTCCCATCTTCAACATCTGCACGTTGAGGTTCCATCTTCAACATCTGCACGTTGAGGTCCCATCTTCAACATCTGCACGTTGAGGTCCCATCTTCAACATCTGCACGTTGAGGTCCCATCTTCAACATCTGCACGTTGAGGTCCCATCTTCAACATTTGCACGTTGAGGTCCCATCTTCAACATCTCCACATTCAGGTCCCGCTCCGTGCACAGTCTGCATTCATTCCAATGGGGAGTTCATACCCCATCATGACAAGTGGAATACAAACTCTCTTTAAGGTGGATGTTGAAATCTTGGGGTCCCTTTAATGATTTCATCATTATTTTCACCACTGGACATGGACAAGTTTTATTTTTCATTGCCTCTCATCTTATGTAGCATTATACTTACAGATATGTGCTTCAAATCATCCTTACTCCATATAGGACTATTAGCATAAGAGCTGACATTGAATAACAGTATTTTTGGGTGTAAGCGAAGAGGAACACGGGCTTGAAATTTTGTAAAATGATATTTCTGAGCTGAAGTTTGTGCAGGCAGAGAGGCAATGTGAAATGTATGATGTTTAAACATTAATGGAACTACTTAGCTGTATCTTCGCTAAGCAGGCTGTGACTTTAATAAAGCGTGTCTTTTGGATGAGTGAATTGCTCCATATCTGAATCAACTTATTCCTCTGTGAAAACAGACCATGTCTGGGAAGGCAAATATTGTAGCTATTTATATCCTGAATGAGTGAACTGAGCATGCATGTTACTATGTCAGCAATATCATTGATGGCCAGGATCCTTCACCATCTATCTAACAGATTCATGGCTTCAAGGAGATACGTTTTATTTCATATTTTTTTTTTTAGGACTGTGCCATTATATATTCCAAGTGTGTCTAAGTTAGCATACAAATTTTACTGACAGGATGCTGGAAAGCTGGCTGCTGAAAGGAAATTGTTTTTTTTTCTGCCATGTGTGACATTTTAGGAGTGCATGCTCTTGTTTCTAGGTTTATGTTGATGTACATGATCTACATATTATGGTAATTTGAACTGGGGATGCTGCGATACCAGTTTTTTAAGACCGAGTATGAGTACTGATACTTTTTCTCAAATAGTTCCAATACCAGTTACCGATACTTTTTTTAGGGTCACGTGACAGTTTTTTTAGATTGCTGCTGTGCCTCTGCCTTGGTGGTGTAGCTGTAGGCCAGCAAACATAAAATCAATCATTGCCCTTGGATGCATTTAATTTCTACAAATAACGCCCAGATTACCCACCTCTGCCCTAGTGGTGTAGCAGTAGAACACTTACCAGAGCTTCTGCAGTCTGGATGTCACGTCTCACGCTGCCACGCCCTCGCGTGATGTCCTCCTGCATCTCTCCATAAAGACGGCGCTTACAGTCTGCAGACTTGAAGGCATTGGTTTTGGTATTGGAGCATTTGCACTACAGTACTCGTGCAGATGCTGAGTATCGGCACCGATACCAGTATCGGTGCAATGCTAATTTGAACAATTTACTGGCATGTAGGCGAGTGGAGTAACAGAGGGTAGCACGTCACCATCAGGGTACATATAAAACAAGGTGTTCTCTATTATTATTCATTCAGTCTTCCATTTATTCCTTTGTAATGTTCCACCTCGTTTCTGCATAGCTGTCTAGGCACAGATATTTAGGCAATTTTCACCTCTATATGTTCCTAAAACCTGCATTTTAATGAATGTTAATGCAAGGCACAGTAATAGATTGTATATGTGTGTTACTATTCATTTTAAATGGCATCCTCCCCAATGCACACATGTGAATTCTTTGTGTTGTGGTACCAGAAATAGTGCAATTACATTTTTGCGTCTGAGGCTTGCTAATGGCCAGTTGAAACTGAATGGGATATCTTAACACAACACGCATCAATGCACAAGATAACGCATGTGTTAATGAACACTCAGAGGTGTAAATGGGCCCTTAGTATTTTGCTTCTAAAGAGAAGGTAAAAACTGGAATTGTCCTTTGTCCTTTTAGGCATTTTAAAGGCTGTTTTTGGTTGTATTTATTGCAAAATGTCGCAGCAAAATGTGGTGAAAATCAATGGAAACTACAAATAAAGGAGCAAAATAGAACAAACCAATTATGCCTTGTATGTATTCATATATAAACTGGCCACACACCTGGGCAATCTAAAATGAGTATATAATAAAAAAAACACAGAAGGTCAGAATTACCGTTCTGTAAATAATCAGGAGACATATACACTAGTCAGCTCAATAATATGCAAATCCTGACATTTTCCTGTAAAAGTCAAATTTAACTCTGTTGTTTTGACCTCCTAAGCTTCCTTTTTGTCTCTAAAGCATTGTATACACTACCATTTTTTTTTTCATTCAACCCAACCGGTTGAATGAACTAAAAACCTGAGAGCTCAGGTCGGAGTCAATGTACTAAAAATGCAATGTTAGTACAGCGATCTTCCCTGCTGTTCTATTGTGTTCTGACAGGGGGACAGAGCCCCCACCAGAACACTCCAGTCAGGACTCTCCATTGGCTGAGAGCACAGATCGAGAGCTGGTCACACCAATGTCAGCTGGTTTCTATTGAAAGGACCAACATTCGGCCTGTGTGTACTAAGCTTTTGGGTCTGTGTGCAAAAGCTTTGTTTGCTAGCCCTAAGGGTTGGTACAAACTAAAACACGGTGTGGAGAAAGCATGTTTCATGTTTGTTTCCCGCACTGCACGTGAACGCGCTGCCCTTGCAGGACACACAAGTGCCATTAATTAGCAATGGCATGCCAAATGCATATTGCAAATATGCTGCGTTTGTGGCCACCAAACCACCTGGTACTGTAGTAGCAGGTGGTTTAGTGTGGCGTGTTCTGAAAAAAGTAGTGCTTGCACCCATTGAATGGACTGTCAAAACCAGAACATGCAGGACTGCATGGGAGCGCACAGGTTGTAGAGTGAACCGGCCCTAACAGGAGTCATAGACAGTTTTTCTCTAACTGAACAAAACAAAACTAACAGATTGCTCCATCCACACACATTAGATGGATGGAGGAATCCTCAAAGGTTTTCCAACTTTTCCATTCAATAGAAGTTGATTTAATGATTGGTTTCTGTCAAATAGGCAGGATCACACACTGATCAAAATTCTGTCGGTCTGCTGAAGCAGCCAAATGCCTATCTGTCTATGGCCAGCTTTAGGATCTCCATCACATTAAAGTGTCCCTGTGGTTACTTTTGTAACGTTACTGCCCTGCCTCTCTAGTTCAATCAGAGAATGCTTTGCATTCAAGGAGCAAATGTAAAGCGTTCTCTGAATGGTGCCCATGTTCATTCACTCAGGATCCGGGAAAAAAAACAAAAAAACCTGAAATTCAGCTTTCCATTTTTTGCTCCCCCACTACATGCTGTTTGACCCCTGTTCACATTGCCTCAACTTGTCATGTGACTTGAATGTTCAAAGTCACATGACAAGTCATTCCCCATTAACTGCAATGGAAACGTTCTAATCAATGTGACTCAAAAGGTTCCTGCACTACTTTTTGTGTGACTTCAATATGACTTGCATTGACTTCTGTTAAAGAAGTTGTATTCAAGCCGCGATGAAGTCATACAATAGGCCTTTTCTTTGTAGAAATTGTTGATCATTACCAGCTGCAGGTAGACCATCTACTAAAGCTGCTTTTGCCTAAGGTCCAGTTTACACTGCTGCTACTTATCATGTGGCTTGCAACACATAAAAGTCACTTGACAAGTCAAAGCGCAAAAAAAAGGTTCCTTCACTACTTTTCTGCGACTTTGGTGCAACTTGAGTGTGTCATAAACTGCAATGTTAAATTGCAAAAGTTGCAAGCAAGTTGCATGACTTTTCAGGTCGCAGTGTAAGCTGAGCCTATGTGCTAAAAATGCGTGTAAAACCAAAACATTTTTGTGGACTGAACATGAAATTGTTAGAACCTTTGTCAGGTTTGTCCCTGCACATGAGGTTCACTGTTGGTCCTGGTGACCATTGTCTTTGGCTTTGCATACACTTTCACAGCTGTTTAGGGAAGATTTTTTTCAGAGTTCGCTGACTAGGCAACCATTGTGCAGCACTGTGAAGCAGGAAGCACAAATAGCATTTACAGTATAACACTCAAATGCCTCTGTAGATATACAGTATCTCACAAAAATGAGTACACCCCTCACATTTTTGTAATATTTTATTTTATTTATCTTATTATCTTATTTTATCTTTTCATGTGACAACACTGAAGAAATGACACTTTGCTACAATGTAAAGTAGTGAGTGTACAGCTTGTATAACAGTGTAAATTTACTGTCCCCTCAAAATAACTCAACACAGCCATTAATGTCTAAACCACTGGCAACAAAAGTGAGTACACCCCTAAGTGAAAATGTCCAAATTGGGCCAAATTAGCCATTTTCCCTCCCCGGTGTCATGTGACTCAGTGTTACAAGGTCTCAGGTGTGAATGGGGAGCAGGTGTGTTAAATTTGGTGTTATTGCTCTCACTCTCTCATACTGGTCACTTGAAGTTCAACATGGCACCTCATGGCAAAGAACTCTCTGAGGATCTGAAAATAAAATGTGTTGCTCTACATAAAGATGGCCTAGGCTATAAGAAGTTTTCCAAGGCCCTGAAACTGAGCTGCAGCAGGGTGGCCAAGACCATACAGCGGTTTAACAGGACAGGTTCCACTCAGGACAGGCCTTGCCATAGTCGACCAAAGAAGTTGAGTGCATGTGCTCAGCATTATATCCAGAGGTTGTCTTTGGGATATAGACATATGAGTGCTGCCAACATTGCTGCAGAGGTTGAAGGGGTGGGAGGTCAGCCTGTCAGTGCTCAGACCATATGCCACACACGGCATCAAATTGGTCTGCATGGCCATTGTCCCAGAAGGAAGCCTCTTATAAAAATGATGCACAAGAAAGCCCACAAACTGTTTGCTGAAGACAAGCAGACTAAGGACATGGATTACTGGAACCATGTTCTGTGGTCTGATGAGACCAAGATAAACGTATTTGATTCAGATGATGTCAAGCATGTGTGCCGGCAACCAGGTGAAGAGTACAAAGATAAGTGTGTCTTGCCTACAGTCAAGCATGGTGGTGGGAGTGTCATGGTCTGGGGCTGCATGAGTGCTGCCAGCACTGGGGAGCTACAGTTTATTGTGGGAACCATGAATTCCAACATGTACTTTGACATACTGAAACAGAGCATGATCCTCTCCCTTCAGTGACTGGGCCGCAGGGCAGTATTCCAACATGAGAACGACCCCAAACACACCTCCAAGACGACCACTGCCTTGCTAAAGAAGTTAAGGGTAAAGTTGATGGACTGGCCAAGCATGTCTCCAGACCTAAACCCTATTGAGCATCTGTGGGGCATCCTCAAACGGAAGGTGGAGGAGCGCAAGGTCTCTAACATCCACCAGCTCCGTGATGTCATCATGGAGGAGTGGAAGAGGACTCCAGTGGCAACCTGTGAAGCTCTGGTGAATTCTGTGTCCAAGAGGGTTAAGGCAGTGCTGGAAAATAATGGTGGTTACACAAAATATTGACACTTTGGGCCCAATTTGGACATTTTCATTTAGGGGTGTACTCACTTTTGTTGCCAGCGGTTTAGACATTAATGGCTGTGTGTTGAGTTATTTTGAGGGGACAGCAAATTTACACTGTTATACAAGCTGTACACTCACTACTTTACATTGTAGCAAAGTGTCAATTCTTCAGTGTTGTCACATGAAAAGATAGAATAAAATATTTACAGAGATGTGAGGGGTGTACTCACTTTTGTGAGATATTGTATAATTACAAATTATATACAGAAGCAAGTTTTTTTTTTTCCAAATAGCGTAACATGTTAATAAGATTATATACACCAAGCTGATCTGCTTTACAACTATATCTATTAAAAATACATATCCTTGAAATGATCCGTTTGCTTAGAGCCATTTAAGTAGACATCATCAAATTTGGGAATCATGGCTTCTATGAAATATGTTTTGGGGATTTATTGTATATACAGTTATGCTCATAAGTTTACATACCCTGGCAGAATTTATGATTTCTTGCCCATTTTTCAGAGAATATGAATGATAACTCAAAAACATTTCTTTCACTCATGGTTAGTGGTTGGCTGAAGCCATTTATTATCAATCAACTGTGTTTACTCTTTTTAAATCATATTGACAACAGAAACTACCCAAATGACCCTGATCAAAAGTTTACATACCCCATATCGTGTATTGCCCCCTTGAGGCTGTGTTCACACTAGTCCAACAAACGGACCGACATTGTGAGCACAAGTCGCATTACGTCACAGAACCAATGTTTCCCTATGAGAGACGTCTTAACTGGTCCAACACAAGTCAGTCCGACTTTGAAAAAGGTTCCTGTACTACTTTGGTCCTACTTCAGCCCATTGAATATCATTGAAGTAGGATCAAAGTCGGATACTTGTTGTAATCATACGACTTCTGACATCCGACTTGGTGATTACAGCAGCAGTAAAAGGAATTTATCTCACACTGGGATTGTTTTGATTGGTCAAAGGACAATTCACTATCTCAAAGTCGGAGCAAAATCTTATCTTGTTCATTCAAGTCGGATGGAAGTAGGACGAAAGTAGGACAGAAGTAGGACCGATGTTAGAGTGCAAAGTAGGATCAAAAGTCTGACCATTTTTGTGAACCCAGCCTTAACATCAATGACAGCTTGAAGTCTGTTGTGGTATTTGTGGATGAGACTCTTTATCTTCTCAGATGGTAAAGCTGCCCATTCCTCTTGGCAAAAAGCCTCCAGTTCCTGGAAATTCTTGGGCTGTCTTGCATGAACTGCACGTTTGAGATCTCCCCAGAGTGGCTCAATGATATTGAGGTCAGGAGACGGAGATGACCACTCCAGAACCTTCACTTTATTCTGCTGTAGCCAATGACAGGTCGACTTGGCCTTGTGTTTTGGATCATTGTCATGTTGGAATGTCCAAGTACGCCCCATGCGCATCTTCCTGGCTCATGAATGCAAATGTTTCTCCAGTATTTTTTGATAACATACTGCATTCATCTTGCCGTCAAATTTAAACCAAATTTTCTGTGCCTTTGTAGCTCACACATCCCCAAAACATCAGCGATCAACCTCGTTGATTCCTCTCCAAATGTAGGGTTTATGGTTGTGGCCAAAAAGCTCAATTGTGGTCTCATCACTCCAAATTACTTTGTGCCAGAAGGTTTGAGGCTTGGCTTTGTGCTGTTTGGCGTATTGTAAATGAGATACTTTGTGGCATTTGCGTAGTAATGGCTTTCTTCTGGCGACTCAACCATGCAGCCCATCTTTCTTCAAGTGCCTCTGTATTGTGCATCTTGAAACAGCCATGCCACATGTTTACAGAGAGTCCTGAAGTTATTTGTGGGTTTTTCTTTGCACCCGAACAATTTTCCTGGCAGTTGTGGCTGAAATTTTAGTTGGTCTACCTGGCCGTGGTTTGGTTTCAACAGAACCCCTCATTTTCCACTTCTTGATTAGAGTTTGAACACTGCTGGTTGGCATTCTCAATTCCTTTGATATCTTTTTATATCCATTTTCTGTTTTATACAGTTCAACTACCTTTTCCTGCAGATTCTTTGACAATTCTTTTGCTTTCCCCATGACTCAGAATCCAGAAATGTCAGTGCAGCACTGGATGAAAGATGCAAGGGTCTGTCAGGAGTCCAGAAACTCATTATACACATACGCTAATTACAAGCAAACAGATCACTGTTGAGGATGGTTACCTTTTTATAGCCATTCAAACCCCTTTGTGTCAACTTATCAGGCCAAAATCACCAGGGTATGTAAACTTTTGATCAGGGTCATTTGGGTAGTTTCTGTTGCTATTATGATTTAAAAAGAGTAAACACAGTTGATTGATAATAAAGGGCTTCAGTCAAATACTAACCATGAGTGAAAGAAACGTTTTTGTGTTCTCATTCATACTCTGAAAAATGGCCAAGAAATCATAAATTCTGCCAGGGTATGTAAACTTATGAGCACAACTGTATTATACAATAGCATCATAACAGCCAAGAACAAACATGGGCCCAATGTATAGAAATGTTGATGGAAGACCTATCTCAGACAGTTTATACTGTCTCAGAGCAACAAATATATATATATGTTTTAACTATTCAATAATTAACTCCTATTCAAATTCACCTTTTTTACCAATCTATTTTTCTGTTAGCTCAAATTATTTTTTTAAGTCCTTTAATTTTGCATAGTGTCTTGTAAAAAATCATGTGTAAATAACCATGTGTTTTATCATTAAAATAATTTTAGAGCCATGATAAATGTAATATGTGGCAGGCTGAAAATGTATATGTGAATCCAATAAAAAAAAAAAATCTTATAGAATCATAATTTAATTTCAAATGATATTTAAATCTGTTGTTTTCAATAAAATAATACCTACCATGAAGGTCCTTGTACAGGCACGCCCTGTTTTAGGATGACAGCCCTCTGTTCTTGCATTCAAGTCGCTCTTCTGGGTTGTCATCTTGTTACTGGTGTAGACCATAAGTGGGTGTGGCAACGCACAATGTGTCACTATCTGCCTTTGCAAAAACCTGCCCTGAGCATTAACATACAACCACCTCTAAAAGGCATACACGTAGACAGGAAATTGCAGCAAATAGCCTGCAGGAGACCATCAGCATTAACGTGGTTGTAAACCTGAGACATGAAATATGAACAAACACACACCTAATGTGTGCTTGTCTTAATCCAGAGCACTAAGTGTCATTTCTGTCCACTGACTTGTTCTGCTGCTATTAGCATAAGCCGCTTCTGACAAGTTTTCCTGACATCCAGAGAAAACTGGTGACAGGTGAGGGATCTCCAACTGATTGACAGCCTCAGCTCTGTTCCTGTGTGCTGTGTGAAGGGGGTGTGCTTCTTCTCTCCAATCGGCTCTGAGCTCTTCTCACTGATGTAACTTCAGATCTCCGCCCCCTGCTTTTCAGAGCTGAGAAATCCTGTGTAAATTGTACACTTTGAATAGATGTAGGAGAAAGACTGCTGTAGGTACATAGGTACAACTTATGTAGGAAGATTTGTTTAATCTCTGTGTACCACCTGAGGGCAGTCACTTCATTGGGTACATGTCAGGGTTTACAACCACTTTAAGGGAAATAGATGGATGAAAAACAATGAAAAGCAGTATTTTCTTAAAGTGGAACTAAAGGTGGTGTGATTTTCTTTCCTGAAGGAAAGAAAATGACTGGATCCCCCCATCAATACAGTCAGTGTTAATGGGGGGATCCCTCCCACTGAGCTTTTGTGTTCTCCCTGCGAGGTTGCAGGGGTACACCCTGGCAATAATCGCATAAAAAATCCAACAGGCCGGTTGTACCCAAGTTGATCAATCGACCAACATGGATACAATCAGCCTGCCCATACATGGTTTTAATCTCGGATGGTCCCAGCTGAACTGGCCGAGATTCAAACCCTCTATGGTCGGCTTAAAGTCCACAATACTTACCACTGTTTCAATGGCATGAGGTCTCTTGCCAGCGTCTTCTCCATAGCTTCTTCTTAGAGTTGCCAGTTTTCGGCATCTTGATTGGCCAGCGCAGGATAATGTCACTCGTGCATGCTCAGGGGTACAGTCATCCCAGCATAGAGGCACTGTGCCAGAATGCAAACTGAGCTGTGCATGTGCAGCTCATTGTACTTTCTACAGATGATTACGAACAGGCAGGTAGGTTTATTTTATTTCAGAAGAGAAATTGCATGCCTCTTCTGCAATAAAAAGCCAGCTGATTTAGGAAAAAAACATGGCAATTATTTATAGTACACAAGGCTTTAGCATTCAGTTATGTGCACCTAAGCCCTGTTCAGAGTTTACCATACCACCTATAAAATAGTGTATTCTGTATACAATAATTAGTTCATTCCTAGTTAAAGTCAAGAGACCGTGTTGTCCACCCTCAGATTTTTCTGCATTAGACCTATTAACACTTTTAGATTTATTTATAAACCAATTGCTCTGCTATCTTGTGTGACAATTGGTATGGCAATAAAAACACAAACACATAAAAAATTAAAAAATGTATAATCATTTTAAAAGACAGACTTAAAAATTGAATATGAATATTTTCCAAGGCTTGGCTTTAGCTTACTAATGAGTTAGAGCTGAAAACCATTGTTTGCCTTATTGCCCCCCAGATAGACATTGGGTTTTTGCTGCAAATTAATTACAGTGTGTGCCGGCTGAAGCCATGCCAGTTCTCATGGTAATCCACTGCAGGACAGTCCGCTTTGTAGTTTACAGACAAGCTGTTCCCAGGGAAATATTTTTGGGTTTTGACACTGGAAAACAAAGTGCAATATTAAATAAACATTGCAGTGACTCTGCCATCTGCTGTTCGTTACACAGAATATTGAAACCAAAAAAGTACGCAGGTTTGTGCATGTGACGTGTAATGAACTTATACCTGTAAATATAAATTACACATACATTTTTCATGTTGCTTTGGATAGGGTAGAGAATTGTTAAAGTGATAGTAAATGAAAAATGTGTATTTAAATAAAATAACAAGCATGTTATACTCACCTGCTCTGTGCAGTGGTTTTGCACAGAGCATCCCCCGATCCGCCTCTTCTTGGGTCCGCTCTGGGCCCCTCCCCCTTGCCGAGTGTTCCCATAGCAAGCCGCTTGCTCTGGGGGCACTTGTACACGCTCACTCCTGAGCCAGCTCTCTGGAGAATGCATGAAGGCAAAAAACAGCCTTAAAGACCCGGCAGGTTTTTATTTATTTATGTATTTTTTCTGTCTTGGTTTTGTCAGGGAAATTTCTTTTCATTCACAGAAACTAGTGGCGGCTGGTGCTGTATATTTTTGGGGGGGGGGGGGTCAGTCGGTCGGCCCCACGCTTACACCCACAACCCCCCCTTCCCGGTCGATCAGTTGGTTGCACGGCCCAACACTTACCTCATCTCTAGGTCATGGCCAGCTTCGGATCCTTCCTGTGCCTCCTCCTCCTCGGTTCACCCTGTGTCTCGGGCTTCACAGTTGTTTCCTCCTCCTTCCCTTGGCGCTGGGCAGCCAATACAGTCACTTCTCCTCTCGGCCAATCGGGTCTTAAGACCCGCTTCCTGATTAGCTGGGGGGGGGGGAGAATAAGGAAGACAATGGCGAATATTAATTCGCAATTGTCACACAACTGGGTGGGCTCAGGGCACAGTGCTCTGCGCCCCAAGACCACTCTTATAAAGCCAATTAGAGCCTCAGGCTCTAATCATGTGCTACAAAATAAAAAACCCATTGAAATCCATGTGTCCGGTGCATGTAAATTATGGGCCGGGCGTATGGATTGGGGGGGGCGCCCCTTTTGGAGGGGCCACCACTGCCAGAAACATGACAGAAAGTAAGAGACCATCTGAAAAGCCAGAGGCAAAAAGTTTTCCCATTGGAAGAGTTCCCCTCACCCTCTGTCCCCTCTGGATTTCCTATCTCTTTCTGTACCAGAGACGATGATCACCAGGACTAACAGAGTGAGTGAATCTACCCAGCAGGGATATGGACAGCAATAAAAAAAACACTTCCTCAATTTATACAAAACCAAAAAAATTGGCTTTCTACAGTACATACTTTAAGTATAAAAATGGAAGTTGTTTGCCATGAACAACCACTCAGTTATCAACTTTTACATTGTTACTCGATTTATTTCTACAAGCAATGCCTCCTTGTTTCCATTACTCCACTTCTGCAGAAAGGAGCAATTTTGTTAGCATGGGGTATATGTTATTGGGAAGTTATTGCTAGAAAGACATTTGCCTGACTACTGCTTTGCATTGCTCTCATACACAACGTTTATGAGTTTTGTTATAACAGAGAAGATCATTTTTAATGTAAGTCAGTTAATATGGTCTTCTTTGCCTTGCTGCATTTGTCAGCTCTTTGTTTGATATAACAATTGGGATTTCACCTTGTTTATGCTACAGTTCTTCCTGGTAACATTGTCCATGGTCTAAAGTTGGCCTTACATGGATAGTTTTTGGGCCCTCAGAGCCCCTTGATATTAGTGTCCGCAGGCAGAGTCCCCATCACTTAAGTGTTCTGAGAGCCTCCTTACATCACGGTCTTTGGAGCCCCCCACATTAGTGTCCTCAGAACCCCCCTCACATCAGTGTCCTCAGAACCCCCCTCACATCAGTGTCCTCACATCAGTGTCCTCACAACCCCCCCTCACATCAGTGTCCTCACAACCCCCCCTCACATCAGTGTCCTCACAACCCCCCCTCACATCAGTGTCCTCAGAACCCCCCTCACATCAGTGTCCTCAGAACCCCCTCTCACATCAGTGTCCTCAGAACCCCCTCTCACATCTGTGTCCTCAGGACCCCCTCTCACATCTGTGTCCTCAGGACCCCCTTTCACATTAGTGTCCTCAGAACCCTCCCTCACATCAGTGTCCTCAGAACCCTCCCTCACATCATTGTCCTCAGAACCCCTCCTCACATCGGTGTCCTCAGAACCCCCCCCTGCAGCCTTGGATCCTTGTCATTTGTTTCTGTGGTGCGGGCTGACCTGTCTAGATCATAAGAACACTGTGCAACAATTTTAAGTAGAGGACTCTGGGAAATCCAGGATTTGGCACCCCCCTTCATATAGCTCCCAGGGCATGTGCCATATATGCCATACCCTGGATACACCATTGGTATTATATGATAATCTGTTATTTAAACTAATAATATTTATTCAAATAATTGCATCAAATGATCTTCTGTCTGTCCTCAGTAATTGTTTTTGCAGCTAGAAAGCTGTGATGCCGATTGAATAGTCAAAGACTGTGGTCACATCACAAAAGAGGGGTTTGCGGGACTTTAAATGAAGCCTCCATCCCTGTTCCAATGAATTATGAGAGCGGGTTTGGGATTTTAGATGAGGCAAAACAACTGATGTGTAAGTTTTATTAATCTGAGTGATGAATATAGCACATGACAATATATAAACCTAAAGATTGCAAACTAATATATATATATATATATATATATATACATACACATATTCCATAGATGCATGTCATGCATAAATACAGCACACAACAATAAATAAATGTTATATATATATATATATATATATATATATATATATATATATATATATATATATACACACACACACACACATATATCATGATGCATGTTTAAGTCATGGGGATTGGTGTTTTCCTCTCCCTTATTGAATATTGTTTTTTTTTTACTAGAGCCTTATATGTTACTTATGGACAATCATGTTCTTTTTAGATCCATCCTAGCATCCGCTCCTGATGAGTGGCCATAGCCACGAAAATGCATCAAGCTTTATGGGATGCAACTATATGGTTATCACACTTGCATGCTTGCTAAGATCATTACTTTGGCTATAGCCTATTTTTTAAAATTTGAATTATTCTACCTCTACACCAGTCTTGCAATTATTCTTGGAATGTGCTGTTTTTTAGAGATATGTCTATATATGTGCATGACATGCATCATGATATATGTGTATATATATATATGAGATTGCAATTTTTACATTTATTTATTGTCATGTGCTGTATTTACATCTTACCACAGTCATTTTCCCTCATCTAAAGTCCCAAACCCTCTCTCATAATTAATTGACTGTGGTCACATCTTCCAAAAATGGGTCCACCTTTGGACAACCAAATTGTGGCCATACACATAACAATTTGTGATTCGTATAAGTACCAGAGATCACAAAACAAGCAATTCATCGTTAATTAAAACTTCAGACGATTGCAAAATTGTTCATGCATTTTGCAATTGACTGAAATTATTGATTGAAAATATGACTGATCATTTACAGATGTAGAATACCAATTAAAAACGATAGTTTAATTGATTTGTATTATAAATGGCTTTCAGGCACACACACAGATATTCAAGTGAAAGGTGATCAATAAAATTCCACCACAGCTGATCCACACCGCTGAGTGTAGCGCTTTTATGAGCTCTCTAAATCAATGGATGGTCTCTGGTTTGCAATTTCTATTTTATTCAATTAGCTTTGTTGCATTGAACGATCAGATTGATGATACGGTTACCATAAGACATGGTTGTTCCAAAGCCATTTCTTTGGTTATTTTAACATGTAAAGTGGCTTGTAAGTTTTCTGTGCAATGCATGTGATCCATTCTATAGAAAAAAAAAACAATTATGATATCATGTGCTAATCAGTGAATCACTGTGCAGCAGCCATACCATAGGAGCTAACAATAGATTTCCACTATCCATGTTATTTAAAGCAAAGCTTTGTAGTAAATGAGACCCCATTCATTGACATGAAAGCAATCACAGGGTATGGAATGGTTAATAACATCTCTGGTATCACCAGCTCTGCTGAAATGCAGTTGAAAGAGATTAGCTGGGATGAAGAGATGGGATGATTAAATTGGTACTCAACCACCACTACTTGTACACAAGGTTTAGTCTGACGGTCCGCACCCCACATGTATTGATTTTTGCTTTGTCTAATAAATGTAATCTTGAGTGATTGTTGCATGGCAGCTCAATATCTGAAACACAGCCAATGCCTGGAGAGCCGTCTTGGGTAAAGAAAGCCTCATAAACAATGTCTACAGTATAAGAGACACAGATGGGCCATTCTTCCCTGGCAGCAAAGGCTCAGACCTTCTTTTCCCATGTAAACAAACATTCATTGCACTGACAGCACAGCCTCTTCCGTGCAGCTGGCATATGTTTGATGGGTTTCACAGAACCCATGCCATCACTACTCGTATTTATAGGGGAAATGCAGTTGTGGTTTAGGGACAAAGCTTACTGCTTTTTGTCATCTGCTAGTAAAGAATGGGGCAATAAGTGGTCATATCATGTGGCTTATTGGCTATTAGAGAATGTGCTCTTTCACGGGAAGCATATTTGCTAAATGAGTTAAACAATTAATTAATTGAATAATGAATCCTGGTACCCCATAACTGAGCACTTCTTGGCTGGCTCTGAGAGAATAGGAGGAGAAAAGCTTTAAAGTGACACTAAACCAGTATTGTACTTGTATGAGTTAAGAATACATACTTTTATAGAATATATTTTTTAAACCAGAGTTTAGTGTCACTTTAAATGCCATGTGCATGTGCTATCCATAGCAATCAGCACAAGGTTACTGCACTGTAAAATCTAAGGGTACTTTCACAATGGGACGGTGTGGGCGTCAGTGGTAAAGCGCCGCTCATTTTAGCATTGCTTTACCGATGTTGTAGTGGTAACGGGGCACTTTTAATCCCCAAGAAGGGGCTTCCGCTTTTCAGGCGCTTCGGACGCTGCCCATGCATTCCAATGGGCAGGGGCGGGTTGGTAGCGCTGAACACACCACTCGCAAACCGCCTCAAAGATGCTGCTTGCAGGATTTTTTCTAACGTCCTGCAAGTGCACCGCCCCAGTGTGAAAGCACTCAGGCTTTCACACTGGGGCTGCAGGGGAGGCAGGTTACAGGCGCTAGTTTTAGTGCAAAAATGCCTGAAAACTGTCCCAGTGTGAAAGGGGTCTAAAGGGCCGATTTTCCATTTTTTGTCCAAACTTTATTGGGTGTACTGTGAAATTATTTTGGATCAGTTGTTTTGCCTACACTCATTTACGCAAATTTTGAATATACATAAACAGTGTTATACATTTATGGATATAAGCAACATTAAAGTGGTTGTCTTCCCAGTAAAAAATAAATAAAAATAAAAACCTACAAGACAATAGCATAATGAGCTAGTATGCACCACATACTAGCTCATTATGAAATACTCACCTTGAAACGAAGATCCGACCGGGCTGCTCGGTCCCATCTGAGGGAGCAGACATCTTCCCTTGGATCTTGCTTCCGGCTACGCAGCTCCGGCGCTTTGACTGGCCAGAGCCGCGAGACGTCACTACCGCTCATGCGCGTGGGACCCGTCTTTCCGGCAAGGTCCGGTCCTATTGCCGGGCCTTTGCCGGGACATCACAGCGCATGCGCCGGGACATACACGGCGCATGTGCTGTAACTCCGCAGCTGCTTAGAGGGGGGGTATCTCCTAAACCATGCAGGTTTAGGAGATATTCATTTTACCTACAGGTAAGCCTTATTATAAGCTTACCTGTAGGTAAAAGTAAAAAAATTGGGTAGACAACCGCTTTAATGTTGGTAGAAAATAATTTCAAATCTGTCATTAAATTGCCTTGTCCTTCTATTTGTTCAGTCCTAGACAGCCATTTGGGTTCCTTGAATAACGCAGTTCTCATCAGCTTGAACTTGAACAGTGTGAACAGCAAGCTTTGACAAAGCATTTGCAGAGCTTTTAGCAAGCTTTGTTATAGCTTTTAAAGTACCATGTAGCTCCAGTTTGTAAATGCTGAACACAGATCCTAATGGGAGTGCTGATTGCCCTTTAAGAAATCTGCTAGCAGGCTTCAGCAGACTTTCAAGAAGTTCTGAAGCCTGCTAGCAACTTGTTTAAAGTGGCAGTCAGCACTTCCTTTAACCACTTCCCGCCCGGCGCATTGACAAATGACGTCCGGGCGGGGGGTTCATTATCCTGACTGGACGTCTATTGACGTCCTCAGGATAATGCGCGATCGCGTCTTGAAGAACTTTCAGACGACTTCGGACGATCGTCTAAAGAATTTCCCGTTAGTCGTGAGGGTAATCCTAGACACAAGTCGTAAATGTTTGACCTCGATGTACCATGAAATTTTCGATATTGTTTCGAACGATTTTCGAGACGTTTACGAAACAGTTTCGAACGACAAGTGTGACAAGTTCAAGTTCGACTACTCTTGACGCAATAAGTTCCTTGGGTTTACCGACAGATCCTGACTTGTTTATCTTCCTGTTCCGTTAAATTACTGTCTAAACTTTAATAAAAGAT
>BLSH010194871.1:452119-463410 GCA_018402905.1 Glandirana rugosa
TCCCATTAGGGAAATTTCCTTCACTTTGTGTCCTTGAGACAAAAGAGGGAGAGGAAATTTCCCAAAGTTAGGTTGTTGTCCCCAAGTATGGATTACCCCTCACTTTCATCTCTTGACAATGGTCACCAGTAAATCTAGAAGGGCGATCTTCCCTAATGAGGACACCGACAGCAATAAAAACCTGATGGAGGGTCTGAACTTCCCTTCAGTCCTCCAACCAAAACAAAAAAAAAGTTTAGGCTATAGATAGACTTTAAGTATTAGTTAACAAAATGAATGGCAAATACTAGCTACAGAGCTGATGGTTTAACCACCAACATTAGCAAAATGGATCTGGATTTTAACAATATTTGTTTTCATGAAACTTTGTTTTATGGATTCTTTATAGCTTTCTTTAGATTTATTGCCTATTATTTGATTTTATTCACATTAATAATTTTATGATTTTGTCATTTAGAATCTAAAAACCAGTTTTGGCAATAGTGGATAAATAAAAGCAGAAAATTGAATACATACCGTACTTGCCATAATTCGAGGAAAACAAGAAGCAGTTTTGAGGAGACCTGCTAAACCGCTGCCCATGATGCTGCCATACCATACGTGGAGTTATTGTGTTCACTGGGGGGGAAGCTGTCCCCGCCAGGAGAACACTATGATTATTGCTAAGCGGCTATACCTAGCAATAATTGCATGTAAAATACCGAAGTTGATTGATCAATCAATCGGGTACATTCGGCCTGCCCATACATGGTTTGAATCTCAGCTGGTTCCTGCTGAGCCGACTGAGATTCGAACCGTGTATGGCCGGCTTTAGATTAGTAGGTCAAGGGGATTGTTTTGACTATCCAGGATGCAATTGTTCGACTTGAAGCTTTCTTTCCATTTCCTTCACTTTTGGTAATCACAAACCGGTTGCTAGAAGTCCTGCAGCTTGCCATAACTTGTATGTACACCTGTAAAGATTTGCCCACATCTAAATGATTTACTTGCCCTATATCTGAAGACAAGATCATTAGGAGTACATTTTCCTGTTTTCCTGTTTTAAGATGATAGTTTGTGAACATCTTCAGAGTGAACCCTGTCATGGGTACTAACACGACTCTGCCAGCAAAAAAGGTGGTGAAGGTTTTTTTTACCCCTAATACAGCATTCGTTGCTGTCTACTGGACCCAGGAGAGGTAATCGTCGTGAAAATACTGTAGGTCTGACCCAGGATGCAAATGGCAGATAAGTGAGCTATATTGTCTCAGTCTCTCTCCAAAATCGGAGTGACATCCTTCATCGGCTTGCTGCTATGAATGCCTCGACATAAGCCACTGCTGTCACATTGTCCATCTTTAAAAAAAACGATTTACCCCATATCTACTGTTGTAAGGCCACTAAAGCTTCAAAAGCTGCCCCCAGCTCTGTAATGTTTGATACCACCCTCACTGAGGGAAGGCCCATACCCCCTGAGCTGTTTCCCCCAGACAGAGGACTTTCACCCAGTCTCACTGACATCCAAGGTAGGGATAAGAGAATGACAATTCTGGGGAATTTCCCTGTTCATCCACCATTGAAGACTTTGTCTCATATGAGAAACTAGGATTCTGTGAGATAGGTCTTTCCATTGGCCTAGAAACCCTTTCTGAAAGGGCCAAGATATTCAGTGAGCTCATTTGACCGTTGGTGCTGCAGAGATCATAGGACCCACCACCCTTAAGCACTTGGCCGCTGACCTGTAGATTGCAGCTGAAGCCTTCAGCATTCTCCACTGGACTATTGTAATCTTCTCTACGGGGAGCAACATGGTTTATGCAGGCTCCTGCATACACACACCAGTTCAGCTCGAGGCTGCTTTTCTGTCTCTGGAAGATTTTTGATCAAATATGGATCTGGAAGTGCTGGAAACCAAGAACAAAGGAACCTGTTGATGAATAAAAGAGAATCTTCTTTGTAATAACAACGAGAAAGCAGGCATCCACATTCTCTGCATTGACTGTCTTTAGAAGGGGTTGGCATGTTTGAGTAAGTAATGTAAGACAAAAGCCTACTGTTAGGATGCTCTTTCGTATCAACCCACTTGTGCACCACAGAACTTACCTGGGCAAAATACAGGGAATAAGTGCGTATGTGCAGAAGATCGTAGATTGGTGGCTGCAGTACCACAAGTGCAGCCATTCTAATTTAAATAAGCTGCCCAAATGACAGCCACCTAGCTGTCCAAGGTGGGCAAAGAGCACATGGCATGTATGTGCCACCTGTCAAATAGTAACACTGTTGCTAGTGAGTGCACAATTCTATAGTTAAGCTGTCATCTGAGCGTAGTGGGAATGAAGTCCACACTCATAAGTATGCATGCTGTGCTATTGGAAAAAAGTTTTTTATTAAATGCTTGATAATATGAATGCATTAAAAACATTGCTTTTCTCTCCTACAGCCGGTGAGAAGCTTAGTGAAATTCATCAGCAGCCAAACAACACACAAGAAATGAAGGACAATGTGGAACAAGTACTACAATTTATGGCTTCTAAAAAGATCAGGATGCATCAAACAACATCAAAAGGTAGGTGTAGCAGTGTGAAGTTCAGTTCAGCATTTGTTCTAGTTGGAAGGTATATTACTCTGTGGATGAAAAAAAAACCTACATGGCACTATGAAAATTGGGTGTCCTGGGCAGCCACCCTGCCTTTTATCCCTGCTGTGGCCAAACTGTTATTGAGAATTGTCTGTGAATATTTTAATGTATCCTGGTGGTGGTATAGCTAATAATAGTCATATTCGACTGGACTTTTTCTGTAAAGTTAAAGATTTTTGTTACCCATCCAAGCTGCTTCTTTGGATCTGTTGAGTGTCAGGAGCATGCCTCAGGATTTATAGTCATACTTGTAACTTGTCACCTTAATCCAATCACGCTGATGGAAGGTGTGAAATTTGTGTCACAGCCCTTTTATAATTATATAATGCAATAAAGTTTGGGCCATGTGTTTTTCAATAGAGATTCATTGCTGTGGTAGAGATGTTAAAACAGCCTTACATGTGGTTGACCAATGGTGTCAAAGGTCCCCACTCCATTTAGGGGTAGTTGTTCCAGTTTGACATAGATAACCACTTTTGTGCCTCTTTCAAATCATTTGGACTTGTGACCAAAATGTGTGCCAGATTGTCTTTGAACGAATGTCCCTTTTCAATAACATGTAGGAGTCCGAGTCCTGACCTGCAGAGGCTTCCCTCCTATGTTGAGCCTTCCGTTTTATCCTCCCAGGTTTTTGCTTCCCTCACTACACTGAGTTCCATATACCAGATTACTTCACTTGTGTTTGGGTTTTTGTTTTGGACTCAACATTCAAATACAAGCGAAGTAACTGTATTTAGGGTGAGTTAACAATTTGTCTATAAATATGGACCCGCCTTTCTCAGCTTTTTTAACATGGAGGAACCCTTGAATTAACTTTCCGGTCTCAGGGAAACCCCTGCTAATAATTACTGTATCTCCAGTTCAACCAGTCCAGTTGAATGTGACTAACTGCTGCTAGCTATAATGAAAGTGGTTTACACAGGAAAAGCTGTAGGGGCCAAAACATTGGTTTTAGGTTGTTCGTCTTTGTCATTTGCCAGTGATAACCAGCCAATGTTCTAAATCCATTGATCATTTTGAAATGCAGTTTTCAATAACATCTGCTTATGCATTTTTTTCATCATAGAGTTGCACCATGTTGACTTTTAAAGTGAACTTTTGCATTGCCCATGTGCAGCAAAGAAACAGGTTATCTTTACTGTCCCACTTCCCTGTATCACATCAACACCCTTCCTTCCTATTGCCATCCTTCCATTTACAGTGCCTTGAAAAAGAATTCATACCCCTTGGCATTTTCCGCATTTTGTCATTTTACAACCAAAAAAAATAAATGTATTTTATTGGGGTTTTATTTGATAGACCAACATAAAGTGGCACATAATTGTGAAGTGGAAGGAATATGATAAATGCTTTTCAAAATGTTTTACAAATAAATATCTGAAAAGTGTGGCGTTCATTTGTATTCAGCCCCCTTTACTCTGATACCCCTAACTAAAATCCAGTGGAACCAATTGCCTTCAGAAGTCACCTAATTGGTAAATAAAGTCCAACTGTGTGTAATTTAATCGCAGTATAAATACAGCTGTTCTGTGAAGCCCTTAGAGCCGGTTCACACAGGGGCGATCCAACTTGCGGGGTGACTTTGCTAGGCGATTTGAAAGCAACTTCAGCGCGACTTTGGGCAACTTATAGCGCGACTTACAACAGGACTTCATGCCAGGCGACTTTGCTGTGGCCAATCAGAGAAGGAAGGGAGGGGGTTGCCCTAAAATAAATTCTATTCTTTTCACTGTGAAGTCGCTTCTGTTTAGATGGAGATCCGACTTGGAGGCGACTTCCTTTGATTTCTATGGGCACAAGTCGGATATAAGTCACCTCAAAGTAGTACAGGAACCTTTTCTGAAGTCGGAGCGACTTCATTAGTGTACATTTAGACCGCTCACATTCACTTCCTATGGGATTTCACTTGGCAAGCGACTTGGAGCAACACAAGTCGCCTCCCAAGTCACTGTAGTGTGAACCGACTCTCAGAGGTTTGTTAGAGAACCTTTAGTCAACAATCAGCATCATGAAGACCAAGGAACACAGAAGGCACAGTAGCTGCTGAAAGCTGAAGAAGCCATGTAAGTTATAAATTGTTTCAAGTTGACCATAGATTATTTGTTTTATTTTCGATCAGCCAGAAGGCTGATCCTAAATAAATGAATGAATTCCTTCATCCACACAAGCAAAGTGGGAGGAATCCATCCTGATGAGACTGCATATTCTGACATTGAAGACTCTCCACTGTCCGAATACACTGATTGGCTGCAGCCTCTGACCGAGAAACATTTTCCAACATTCCAGTTTGACAGATCAACTTCTGTCGAGGGGGACCGGCCACACATGGATCAGAATTCACCTAAATGCGGCCGATGTGGCAGCATGCAGTCACTCTGTACATGATCGGAATCTAAAGCTTTGCTGGATTCCTATTTGTATTGAGCTTTTGTGTTAAGTACAATGCTTATACACCAAAAGTAGCTCATTTTCTCATACGTGTCTTAGCCAAATTTTTGTTTGCTATACTCTTCCCCTTGCCGTTCAGAAACGCTTTTTTGTTGAAGTTGACATGAATCAAATGAAATTCTACAGATTGGTAGTTTTGCAACGTGTTACTTATTGTTCTCATCTGAATAGAAGGAAGTCTGCTTCACAAAAGTGTAATAAACATAGAATTAAAATGACTTGTACTGATTACAAGATAAATCTACATAAGACGCATCTGTGCCTGATCTCAATGCCCACACACTGCTGGAGTTTTTCCTATTGTTCAGATACATCATCGAAGGTTATATGGGGGCAGCATCAAGTCTACTTGTATACATAGTAAAGTAAAGATACAAGTAAAGTTAAAAATACAAATCCAACTACTATGCAGCCTTAAAGCGGAAGTTCAGTCATTTTTTCGTCTTTCCATCTATTAAATCCTCTGCCCTTGTTGTTTTAACTTTGGATAGTAAAACATTTTTTTTCTGCCAGTAAATACCTTATACAGCCCACTTCCTGTTTCTTGGCTGGTAAAAATGCCTAGGCATTTGACATCATGCACAGCTCTCTCTCTCACTCTCGTGAGAGTTTGCCAGGAAGGAGGGATAAGTCATAAGAGGGCCAATGAAAGCTACAGAGCTGGAGGTGTGCCTCTGTGTGTTGGTGTACATCCAGGATGTGAACAGGCAGCAGCTTCAACTGCCCACAGTTAAAATGGATGCAGCCAGACTCAGTGGAGGGAGAATACTGCAGCATATTTGGCAAGTACAGAATCACAGTATGCATAAAATAATATGAAAGTGGTTGGAGGGAAGCGTAAGAATGTAAAAGATTTTTTTTATTACAAATTATGTTAGCAGACTGCAGTTCCTCTTTATTAAGCAGGCCATATATTATGCAATTGTCTTTCCTTACACCATCCTGGAGCGCTATTTTGCTCTGCCGACGGGAAGCCTTCCCTGCCAACAGAACACAATGATTAGTGTTGCTTATAACCAGTGGCACTAATCATACGGGGAAAACCCCACAGGCTGATTGTACACGATACATCGTCGATACATCAAATGACTTGTGTGCATCCAGGGTGCCCATACATTGATTAAAATTCATCCGGTTCAGTAGGGAATGGCTGAATTTCGATCCATGTATGGCTGTCTTTAAAGCCTTAGGCAAGGTTTACACATGTGTCAGCGTCTGCTGCCTCTTTGAAAAGCGATCTACAGTGGATCACTGCCTGCTAACATTGAAAGGGGGGACAATTGTTGCCAAAGCTGTGGCATGTATAAACCCCAGTAAGGCTGCCTTTGCAGCTTAAGGGGAGGGACAGGTTGGAAAAAGTGCTGCTCAACCACCTATCTGCTGCACCCCCAATCTGCTGTAATACCATTATTGTTAATCTGTATATTAGATGATATGCACATGCTTTGCCATTGTGCTGAGTCACCAAGGTGAAGCAGGAGGGAAGGTAAGGGGACTGAGCGGCCTATAGGCGGCAGATCACTGCAGCTTATTTACCGCACATGCTTACCAATGGAAGACTTTTTTGTGATCAATAATAATTACCTGAATGATATTGCATTATTAGAGTTTTTTTCTTGGTACACATGTCCTCTTGGGGGATCGGTTGAGTAATGGTGGAAAGAAGGTGAAGTTAGCAGGGGATACCAGCTTGATTATCTAACATGAAGTCAGGTTGCCTAATCTGTTGCAAATAGACCTACTTGTCCAGTGAGTGTATTCCCATAGTCTGGTGAAGAGAGCAACACGGTGGTGTCAAGAGATTTTTTGAAGAGTTCACAAGGTGGAGAAAAATTTTGGACGATACCCCATTTAAACATTTTAAATATTGAGTTTTATTGGACATATTTATATTGGATTGTGTATGGTTTTCTATTGATGTATGTTTATTTGTGTTGTATTTTTAGGGCACTAGTTTATTCGTTTTTGGATTTATATGTATAATATTTTTCAGGGCTGTATAACACTTTTTCGTTGGGGTATTATATTTATATACAGCAGCAGTTGATAGAACACTTAAAAACATTTTTTATCATGTGATCATAGTGCTGAAGGGCATATTGAATATAGATTTAGAGTGTAGCAAGGCCTGGGAACACCATGCGAAGGGTATTCATACTAAATATGACATACTAAGTACAGCACTTTTCTGTGTACTGAATCTAAAATAGATTTATTTATTTTGTATGAATTTTTAATATTGTAAATAAGAATCATGGTTTTTATCCCAACATACTGTGTAAGTGGTACCAGTCCAAATTCCCTTGTCTGATAATTTTAGTATGATTTATTGGATGTGGAACTAAAATCATTTAGACCTTTGTGGTCATCTATATAAAGTGTACAGGAGGCCAGGGTTAGGTCCTGAACGGCAGGTGTATTTACCCACTATTTGGGTTGTGGTCCCTTTAAAAAGGAATGTTTGAAGGCAATGTTGAGTAGCCAGGGGTTCTCACCCATGCAGGGTGAGGGGTTCCGAAATAGTCTGGCTTGAGAGGAGAGGACTGACTTTCAGTGCTTTATAAATTGCTAAGTTCTTATAAGTTACCTGGAATTTGGGAGGTGTGAAGAGTTTCGGATGGGAAGAACCTCCAAACCCTGATTACAGTGAACAAGCTGGTCTTGCTTAGGACTGAGCCAAGGCTGCCGACCTGCAAAAAAACTCTTCTTTGGTACCCCTGACGTAGGCGGGAAATACCAAGCCCTCATATGGGACCGGTACAGTAGCAATGAGCTGATTTCTTTATTTTTGTACCAGGACTTGGTGGACTAGATTTTGTTTGCTGAAGACAAGCTGTTTTTCTGTTTTGCCGGTTTTCTTTTGGAATAAAAAGGACTGTTTGCTTTTACCAATGTGCTTGGCCAATAATCTCAGCCCTTCATATGATATATGACCACTGAACTAGGGTGATGACACAATGCATATGTGTTCACTACAAAGATGTGAACGTGACAAAAAAATGTATTTTTAATTTTTAATTTCCATCCTTATTATTGGAAGTTTGAAGCACACACACATGTACATCATGTAAACTCATAAACAGTATCTCACAAAAGTAAGTACACCCTCACATTTTTGTATATAATTTATTATATCTTTTTTCATGTGACAACACTGAAGAAATGACACTTTGCAACAATGTAAAGTAGTGAGTGCACAGCTTGTATAACAGTGTAAATCTGCTGCACCCTTAAAATAACTCAACACACAGCCATTAATGTCTAAACCACTGGCAACAAAAGTGAGTACACCGCTAAGTGAAAATGTCCAAATTAGGCCCAAAGTGTCAATATTTTGTGTGGCCACCATTATTTTCCAGCACTGCCTTAACCCTCTTGGGCATGGATTTCACCAGAGCTTCACAAGTTGTCACTGGAGTCCTCTTCAACTCCTCCATGACGACATCACGGAGCTGGTGGATGTTAGAGACCTTGCGCTCCCCCACCCTCCGTTTGAGGACAACCCACAGATGCTCAATAGGGTTTAGATCTGGAGACATGCTTGACCAGTTCATCACCTTTACCCTCAGCTTCTTTAGCGAGGCATTTATTGTCTTGGAAGTGTGTTTGGGGTTGTTATCATGTTGGAATACTACCCTGCGACCCAGTCTCCGAAGGGAGGGGATCATGCTCTGCTTCATCATGTCACAGTACATGTTGGCATTCATGACTCCCCAGTGCCGGCAGCACTCATGCAGCCCCAGACCATGACTGCAAGCAAGACACGCTTGTCATTGTACTCCTCACCTGGTTGCCGCCACACACGCTTGACACCATCTGAATCAATTAAGTTTATCTTGATCTCATCAGACCACAGGACACGGTTCCAGTAATCCATGTCCTTAGTCTGCTTGTCTTCAGCAAACTGCGGGCTTTCTTGTTCATCATCTTTAGAAGAGGCTTCCTTCTGGGACGACAGCCATGCAGACCAATTTGATGCTGTGTGCAGCATAGGGTCTGAGCACTGACAGGGTGACCCCCCACCCCTTCAGCCTCTGCAGCAATGCAGGCAGCACTCATACGTCTATTTCCCAAAGACAACCTCTGGATATGACACTGAGCAGGTGCACTCAACTCCTTTGGTCAACCATGGTGAGGCCTGTTTTGAGTGGAACTTGTCCTGTTAAACCGCTGTATGGTCTTGGCCACCGTGCTGCAGCTCAGTTTCAGGGTCTTGGCAATCTTCTTATATCCTAGGCCATCTTTATGTAGAGCAACAATTCTTTTTTTTCCGATCCTCAGAGAGTTCTTTGCCCTGAGGTGCCATGTTGAACTTCCAGTGACCATTATGAGAGAGTAAGAGTGATAAGACCAAATTTAACACACCTGCTCCCCATTCACACCTGAGACTATGTAATACTAGCGAGTCACATGACACCGGGGAGGGAAACTGGCAATTAGGCCCAATTTGGACATTTTCACTTAGGGGTGTACTCACTTTTGTTGCAAGCAGTTTAGACATTAATGGCTGTGTGTTGAGTTATTTTGAGGGGACAGCAAATTTGCACTGTTATACAAGCTGTACACTCACTACTACATAGTAGTAAAGTGTCATTTCTTCAGTGTTGTCACATGAAAAGATATAATAAAATATTTACAAAAATGTGAGGGGTGTACTCACTTCTGTGAGATATTGTACATCAGGTCCTGATGTTGGCACTCTGAGGACCTGATTGGAGTATCTCTTGCAGTATCTGGTGAATATTGGGCCACATTGAGAGATAAGGGAGATGCAACTTCACATATACCTCAGTGTTTATCATTCTGTCGAATTTACAGCATATTGTTGATTCGCATTTACGCATCTAAAGCCTGACAGCATAAATGCAGGTATAAACTGATTAACCTGTAAGATAGTGTTAACCTCCCTTTACTGAACACATACTCACACACTGCTTTTGTTAACGGTGACTGGAACTGGTGGGATTATGCCATGATGTAGAACAGACTCCTAGGGGCTTTATTTTTATAAAATTAACTAGATGAATATCATAAGCATTTGCCCAGTCATCACAGATTCCGACCATATTTTGCTTAATATGTTACTTTTCTATGATTGTCAGTTCCATCTATTGGCCATAATGTTTTTTTTTTTCATGATATACCTCAATCAGGAAAATACCTCTTTATGGCCACTATATGGAGCTGACAATTATAAATAAATAAACATAGTAAGCAAAATATGGTCAGATCTTGTGACATACGTCTATAACTTTTTTTTTTTTTTTATAGCTAGACCCCCTAGTTTTGGCTTTCATTTGCAGTGTAGCTCCAGGATAGGTCAGGAAAGGCAGGGCCAAATGCAGCTTTTATAGGAAACGGGGACATTTAAATATAGTTTTAGCAGTATTTAACGTTTATTTACTGAAGGCAAATAGACTGTGCGCTCTGCATGTGCAGTTTCTCCAGAGATGCGTAAATGAAGTGAAGCTTCACTTTGCAAAAAAATGCCCAACCATATGCAGGGAAAATAAACAAAACATTTTTGCTTGCACATGATTGGCTGGTGGTAGTCAGCAGAGCTTCCTCTCATTCACTAAGCTCTGGAGCAAATACACTTGCAGAGTGTACAGCCTATTTGCCTTTAGTGAATCCACCCCTATATCTCTTGATCATTTTGACATGCTTTTTTCTCAGAAGATAACCTAAGATTATACACATTCTCTTTATTTTTTCCACAGATATAGTTGATGGAAATTTAAAATCCATTATGAGAATTATACTGACACTGGCAGCCCATTTTAAACCTGTGTCAGGACGATCCGTCAACAACCACAATGTGCTGGGAGCAACTGGAAAGGGACAGTCCAATTTCTCTGCCAATCATCGCCCTCAGTCTACTACAGCAATGGCCCAGGGTGCAGCTGCTGCTCTCGCTGATGTTCGGCTGGACATGTCACTCTCAGGACGAGATGTGTCCCGCTACAGACAGAGGTAAGTCATCACGTGGACCCTAAGCAATGAACATGTACATGATGATGTTAAAAATTGAATGACAATCTACATATAACTTAGTTTATTTAAATATACCCATTAAATGCATTTGTACTTGGTTTTCTTATTGAATATCTACAGTCAGAATGTTTGGCCTGCAAATTTGCAGGAAACAAATTAAATCAATCAGGAAACTGCTAATCAGGGTCAAAGGACTAACTAAATTAAACAAAGGACGTTTAAACGTCCGGTT
>BLSH010194871.1:463420-479770 GCA_018402905.1 Glandirana rugosa
CCCCCCCCCCCCCCCCCCAAAAAAAAACAACATGCCCACCAAAAGGCCCCCACCTACATTATTTTATATCATGATAAATAAAACTAAAATTCAATCCACGAGGAAGTCAGATTTTGCACTAAACACATAGGTTATATATAGACACAGGCTAGGGTATATATAGACACAGGCTAGGGTATATACAGAGACAGGCTAGGGTGTATATATAGACAGGCTAGGGTGCATCCAGAGACAGGCTAGGGTGCATCCAGAGACAGGCTAGGGTGCATCCAGAGACAGGCTAGGGTACATACAGAGACAGGCTAGGGTACATACAGAGACAGGCTAGGGTACATACAGAGACAGGCTAGGGTACATACAGAGACAGGCTAGGGTACATACAGAGACAGGCTAGGGTGTATACAGAGACAGGCTATGAGGTATACAGAGACAGGCTATGAGGTATACAGAGACAGGCTAGGGTATATACATAGACAGGCTAGGGTGTATACAGAGACAGGCTATGAGGTATACAGAGACAGGCTAGGGTATATACAGACAGGCTAGGAGGTATACAGAGACAGGATAGGGTATATACAGAGACAGGCTAGGAGGTATACAGACACAGGCTAGAGTATATACAGACAGGCTAGGAGGTATAAAGAGACAGGCTAGGGTATATACAGACAGGCTAGGAGGTATACAGACTCACTTGGCGCCACCCCTGCTCAGGAGCTTGTGTGAGAAATCTCCTCCTGGCTCTATCATATGGGTGAAGCAAGGAGGAGACTCACTCTCACACTGATCTCTGGCTGTCACTGAAGTATCGGGTGCAAACTCGGTGAGAGTGCCACGGGCTGTGCGGCACAGCGCTGTGTCAGGTAGCCCGCAACACTCACTGAGTCTGCACCTGATGCGGACCATGTAGATAACGGCGGCCCTGCTCTGCCACCCCTCTCAAATTGCTGCCTGGGTCCGTTGGTCCCACTGGGACCCATGGTAGGACTGGCCCTGCTGCTAATTACTGTATGTCCAGGGGAAGTTAATGAACACTAGAATTTCCACTAACTTTACTTCGATCAGAATTCTCTGTAATCCACTCTTGACAGATTTAAAAGAGCTCCTTACAAGTGGGATGGGTATGATGGCTGCCTGTGGTTGGTAGCTGTTACTGTCTCTGCTTGCAGTATCACCACTTGGATTCAAACTTCTGTGACATGTAATTGGTGACCCTAAGGCCCCTTTACATCAAGGTGTATAGCTGTTGTGCATCCCTCCCCACCAGGAAGGGACAGGTGCAGCGCTCAGCTGCCTGCAGCTTGTCAAAGTCTATGGCAAGCTGTGGTTGGATAGGGCTGAATTCTGTACTTAGCGGAGCTCACATTTAGGGCCCTATGTGTTCAATGACTTAGGCCCAGAATACAGAAGGCATGTATGGATAACAAAATTAAACCCTGAACAGGTAGGCTGTGCTACTTTGTTATATCCTATAATATGTGGATTAACAAAGTGTGATGCCCTGTGCTAAGAGAACATTACATTATATTGCCTTTCAGAGCCAGGAGCTTTCAGCTTTGCTCACATTTTGCTGTGAGAGACCATGCTGTCACTTGCAGCTCAAAGTTCTACTCCTGTGAACCAATCAGCATGGTTCCTGATCATGTCATCATCACTATTCCTGCTATAACATGGTGATCACGAGAAGTTTGTTAGTTAACACACCTATATTATTCAATCCAACTGTCAGATTATTTCCCTCTCTGTGCACTTGTCTTTCACAGAGACTGCAGTGTTTTAAGCACTTTATCTCACCTGTACACCCCTATGGATTGGAGCAATTTTTACTTTTCTGCTATGGGCCTGTTTATTCAACAATACATACAAAATAAAGTCTCATGTAGCTTTGTGTGTCATTGCCATCATTCCTTTTACATATTACTTAAGATAGACCTCCACATTGGGATGTTTAAGGCAATTTGAAAGGAGAAAAAATATATATTTGTTAATTGAAAACCGTATTATTTATTATTCATATTGAAAACCAAACTGGCTTTGTTGATTGTTTGTAAAAAGACACAATGTCAACAATATACAGTATATACAATTCCAAAGACATCCATACAGTACATGATCATATAAAAATTATCAAATTTTCTTGAAATGGTATTCCCCAACTACTGTACTTGCTATTTCACCATAGATATACAGATGGTTTCTAGTAGATTGGGATATCCCAATCTACTAGAAACCATCTCCTTTATTAATATGAATAATAAAGGATATTGTTTTTAATAAACAAAAATATGTTTTTTTCTCCTTTCAAATTGCCTTAAAAATCTTAATTTTTTTTTTTAAATCCATTTTCATTACATACCTTTTTTTTAGACCCAGTGATATCTCTGTCCTTCTCAGTGCAATGCAGGCAGATTATGGCTGTTGGGAGGGTCTAGCAGGGTGCTGCTCCTCTCAGGAGGAAGAGGTAGGACGGCTCTTGAGAGGAATTATGCAATATCAAAATAAAGTGATGGGTGGATATCAGTCTAAAGGAGGGGACATTCATAGGCAGGCTGTATTTGTATGCAGAGATCCATAGGTAACACTGATATGATGCTAAACCTCCATGAGTAAAAGAACTCACATCCAATGAATGAAAGGGGTGGGCAAGGGACAGTAAGGCAGGAGAGCAAAGGGCTAGATGATGCTGGAAATGAAGCAGACTCTATCTGCAGCTTCTAATCCACACTGTGAGATTCCAATACCAAGAGAATTTATAATCACTATGCTGATAGTGCAGTCTCTGTTCCTTGTATACAAGTAAGGCCTCATGCATACTGTGTGTTGAGTCCCAGGGCATGAGATTCCAGTGTTTACCTGTGGCTGGAGGCCACGTGTACTGCCCAGCCACTCTGCCAGCAGTCAGCAAACTCGAAAGGAGTCTGACATCTGTGGCCGGATGGGGCTGGGTTGTGCACCTAGTGATCTGTACATATTGGGCAGTGTGTGCCGGGGCACAAATGTCCAGGATGTACGCAGTCTGCATTTTGTTCATTCATGCCTGGACACATACTGCCCTAAATGGAACTACTTCTGAATGCGCTGTCCAGCCACAGTGGCTGTCAGACTCTGAGTTTGAAGGGCTGCATGCAGTGGAAGCTGGTCTGTGTGCCTGTGCCCTCCAGCCACAGCTAAAGGACAAAGCCTCATGCATCAGGGCTAAAATGCCCCCCCCCCCCCCCCAGTGTGCAGGAGGTGTAACTGGGTGGAATATATGCTCACTCACTTGCAACTCTAAATTATACATACTGCATACACAAACCATTATGGTTGATGTGACCATGGGAGATCAATGATACTTTAATGAGTAATTAGTTTTATTAATTTCCAATACCATGTTGTGTTATGTAGAGCCAAGTCATTTAATTGATTTATCAGTAGAGAAAACCACATACATGCTTGCTGAAAAATGATACAGCCCTAGTGCAGGGCTTGACAAATTTGCCTTGAATCTAGGAGCCGGCTAAAAAAAGTTAGGAGCCAGTTTTTTATAGCGTAGTGTGGGGTTGTCAGCGCCAGGGGTAAGACAAGTAATTTGCGCCCCTAACCCTAACTTACTCACAGCAGAGCAGCCAGTCAATAACTCCACCGTTACATCAGGGTTATAGGCTGGCCAGAAAGAGTGACACTAAAAAATCTTATGGGGGAAACTCCTTATTATGCCGAATGCATAGTGACTGCGGCATGTAAAACACCCTCATCTCCTGCCTAATAGAGCTTAAGGGTGGCAAAAACACGTCTCTACTGCACATTATTACCACCCAACTTGCACATCTAAACAAAGCCTTAGTGACATTGTAAATAAAATACAAAAAAAAGGTGAAAAGTATTCCAGCGCTGCTGATCTTCTGCTGCCTCTTTGCAGCCACTTCCTGCCTACATGTGTGTCCCCCACAGTGACTTTTCATTGCTCTGGTGGGTTTCCGGTCACCATGAAATACTGGAGCCCAGCTGCACATAAGGAGTGGTAATTGTTGATGGTACACAGGGCTTTATTACAATTTTGTTGCTTAGAATAAAGGTCACGTTTCTCGCGGTGTGACATCATCTTTCATATTATACAAAAAAATAATGGGCTAACTTTACTGTTTAGTTTTTTTTTATTCATTAAAAGTGTATTTTTTTCCAAAAAATTGCGCTTGAAAGACCGCTGCGCAAATACCATGTGACATAAAATATTGCAGCAACCGCCATTTTATTTTCTAGGGTCTCTGCTAAAAAATAATATATAATGTTTGGGGGTTCCAAGTCATTTTCTAGCAGAAAATACTGCATATTTAATTGTAAGCCACTAATGTGAGAAAGGGTTTAGTCTTTAAATGGTTAAACTTTCCTGATAGCCCGGAGATCATTGCTTTGAAAGAAGAAGATACATTGTTTGTTTCTACTTAGAATGAAGAAAAGTAACAAATATCCCGGGCAGCCGGCCAAGTTTAACAGCTGTTAGATTAAGCAGAGAACTCTCAGCTCTCACTGAATCTGACAGCTGTTTTAACATGGGGAGAGCAGGAATGGCAGTCACTCGCCAGGACGTGATTTCTGGTCGCCATGGCGACCTGGCGCCCGGGGTTTGTCGAGGCCTGCCCTAGTGAATTATTGGATTATGAGCTATCATCAACGCTCTGATTAAGGCCTCATGCACACAGGACGTTTTTTGACTGTTTTACAGCAGCTGTTTTTAGCTGCAGACGTTTTTTTCTACAGTCAATAAATCTCCATCATGTTATTCTATGTGTTCATGCACACATAGGCTGTTATCAACTGTTTTTAGCAGTGACGTTTTTGAGCTGTAAAAAAACCCAAGACCAGTGGGTTTTGAGAGAGGTTTTTCAGCTGTAAAAAACATTCAAACGCTCAAAACGCAGGTCCCCAACATTTTTGGACGTTTTTAGATCAATTGAGAAAAAACAAAACACTGTTCCTTTAAAAACGCAAAAAAACGCACAAAAACGCTGGTAATATAACACAGGTAAAAGCTGAAAAAATCACTGATAAGCTACTGACGTTTTTAGGACGTTCTTTTAACGTCCTGTGTGCATGAAGCCTAACACTTACATACTTGCTCAGAGTGCGGCAACAGGCATTCAGTATCCCTAGCAGATGCTTCATGCTTTGCTGTCTGGATACAGGGTCACTTTGTTCTCTGATAGATAAGCAGCACAAAGTGTTATCATTCCAAGGTGATGTGTTCATTGTCTTTCATGCATGTTTATCTTGGTAAGGAATCTCAGTTGTGATTTGATGACATTTCTTTTTTTCTTTTTTTTTTTTTTTTTTAACCGTAAAAATGTATTGACAAAAATAAATCTCATTGTACATGTATATGAAATAAAGAATACAGCTTGTAGTAGAAAAACATACTTTGATAGTCATACTACCTTCATAGACACCTAGATAACACATCCTTGAGAGTTAGCATACATCTCAACTAAGTACAACCAAACTAGAACTCTAATACTTTCCTCAATACATTTAGGAGCATACTAACAGATATCATCCATTGGGGAGAACGAATGATCCCTGTGATTGATGACGTTTAGTACCTTTTCTTAACATAAAGTCAATAAGCAGCTCATGGATCGAAATTTGGCTGGTTTAGCAGGGACCAGCTGAATTTTAATTCATTTGTGGGCAGGCGCATCAACTTTTGTACAGCCAACCTATCTGGTTTTTCACGATCATCAATGGCACCAGGCTTTAGCCAGTAGCACTAATCAGTGTATTCTGAAGGTGGGCAAGTCTCCCTACCGTCAGAATACAATAACTCAGTGGGAAGGATTCCCCTATCCACATTGAATGTGTGGATGGGGGATTCAGGTCATTTTTTTCGTTCAACCCCCTGGCTGAATGTGATACAATTTGAGCCTTTGTACAAGGGGGGGAGTGCGCTGACATCACCTTGGATCTTTGCCGGCTTGTTTTTAATTGATGCGAGTTTATCCGTTCCTAAATGTGATTTGTTCACTTATTTTTATGAATAAATTATATGTACGGTATTGCGCTATGTGGTCCTTCTCTTTTAAACATGTCCATTGAGTGATACAGCGGTCTACGGGATTGGAAGGGACGGTGTTTTCCTCTGATAGCGGGACAGCGTACCCCATATGGTGATCACAAGACAGTCTGAAGAGGGGACAAAGATCGTTTTGATTTCTCATAGCGCATTTGGTTTATCATTTGGTAAGCCTTGATTCTTACTGGTGGTGGATCTCTTATGTGGTGATACGTCACATGAGGTGTAGGTTATTAAGTGGCACCTGAATAAGAGAATACATCTATCATCACCCTATCGCAATTCTATCGATTCCATCTTTCCACACTGAAGATGTACTGATGGACTATATGATCGAGTAGCGCAGCCTTTTTGTTGGATTATTATGTTTACATACTAGGACTGAGTATTTGGCTGCAGCTGGGTTCTTAGTTAGCGCGGTGTCTTTTTGTATTTAGATCACTGATAACACTCTGTTGATTCCATGGGACCTCAACCTGGTATTGTCGGTCCTTCAGAGACCACCATTTGAATCTGATTGGGAATGAGACTTTACATTCAATTTTAAGGCTTCAGAACTTCTTTCTCCTAAGTGTGGTCTCAGTGTTTCATTTTAGGCCCTTTCACACTGATATGTTTTTACTCTGCAAGAAAAACACATGAAAAATGTTTCCCTTTAAATCCTATGGGAATTTTCACACCACTGCGCTGTGGGTGTGGTGGGTTTTGAAAGGTCCTGCATGCTGCATCATTAGTGCGGTGTTGAAAACCACACCAAAAACTCTGCTTCCCATTGAAATTAATGGAAATCGCAGCAAAATTGCAGTAAAATCATGGTAAAAATGCACTGCGATTTGCATTTTTGGTGCGGCAGATCATTACTCTGGATGGATGATACTTCCATTCCTGGTGAAGGCTCACTCCACTAGAAGTGTAATGGTGCTTTGTGGACTATCTAGCATCAGGCCTTGGTTTCTCAGATCTTAAAGCCGCCATCTGGTCTTCTCCAAACACTAGTGCTAGATTTTACTAGGCCAGAGGGTGCACCAAGGAAACTTGGAATAGGCAGCTGCACACCGCAACGGGATACCAATAAAAACATCTTTATTGTAGTCTATACAGATGCAGTCACAGGAATGATCAGAAGGTTAACATGTTTCACACATCTTGTGCTTAGTCATAACCCGAGGGGGCGCCAGCCTTTTTCGGAAGGTCCTCCAAGTTGCCTCATAGGGACCTTCTCAGTTTATTCCTCTTTTTGTTCCTGTTAAAAGGGTTTTTCTTTGTGTGTCTGATTGCTCTTTGCTTCTTCCTGCTCCTCGTGGGATTGATTTTGGTCATCCCAATAGTCCTGTGACCTATGATTTAAGGCTCACTTACATGGGCATCTAAAGCACTGCATTTGGATCTGTGCAACATACAGTTTTGTATGCATGTAAATGCAGCACTATAGTAATCAATGAGGTGCAACACACACAGCTGCATCTGCAAGTAAAAATGTGTGCTGCATTTAGCTGCGTAAAAAAGAAAAAGCACTAGGACACCTCTGTGTCCAGCGCTGAACAGATCTGCAGCCTATATGTAAACCGGTTTAACTTATGTAAGCCATTAGATGCATTGTACGAATCTAAATGCAAGTGCTTTAGGCATGTATTTTATGCAGGATCTTCTTCTAGCTCTGCCAGCAAAAAACTCCATTCCATGCAGATAATACAGGACTGAGTCAAGTTTTGCTATTTGCCAGTGTCCAGTCACCTAGTAGTGAAGCATAACTCAGAGATGTAGGAATTAATTCTCATTTGTCCTATGATACATTATATAAAAAAGGGATTGTATGGGTAAGTTAAAAATCCCATTATTCTTCAGATACAGTAGAAAACAGCTATATGCACATTTGCAATATTACTGGATATCATTAGCAGTTTAATAGTTTCAGTTGTTCCCTTGAGTTACTCTTAATGCAATCTGCAGTTGCAAGTCTTTGATTTGAAAGTATTACAATGAATAACCTCTTATTAACATTTCTTCCTAGGAACAGCAGTGTAGAAGACGAGATCGGGAACCCATACTGGAGTGTGCGGGCGATGGTGAAGCAATATGAAGGTCATCAAGGGAGTGCATCTCCTTCTGGGTCATCAGGGTAGGCTTGTGCTTTTATATTTTTTCTGCAGTAATAGAACATTCGTTTTTAAATGTAAACCAGTGGTTGGTTTCTGATTGGTTGATAAGGGTTACTGCATTTAGCAATCGGCAATTAGGTTAAGTATGCTTGATTTAATGAGGTTTTTCTATGTACTTTACATGTGCACAGATGCTTTTAGATCAGGGGTGGTCCCAAATGCAGCTCCTGACATCACCAAAGGGCAGCATATAATATTCAGTGACTATAATGCTATGGACACCTGTCAGAGACTGTAGATATGCAACAGAAGATAGAGACTGCGAACATGCTATGGGGGATTGTTGGAGAATGTGGAAATGCTTCAGGAAACATTCATAGACTGGAGGTCACTGTTTGTACAAATGTATAACGCACCCCCCCCAATTCCTGTTGTCCATTTACTTAATATAGGAGGCCTTAAGTTCAATATAATCAAAGGGCCACACACAACATTCCGTGAATATAATACTACAGTAATAGACAAAACAGAAAAAGTACAAGATTAAACAATTTAACCACTAGAATCCAGTCTAAATAATATTTTTTCTTCACTCACTAGAGCAATTATACCAAAACACAGCTTACTATCTGCTGGGACTTAAGGGGCCACATGTAGCCCCTGGACTGCAGGTTGGGCAGAAGGGTTTTAGATGAACTGCACTTGCTTCTAATTAAGTTACAGGAAATGCTCTATTTCTCTGCAGCACTAGCATTCACTTGCATGCATCACTGTATGTGCAAAGTCTTAGACCGGTGGTAAGCAAATGTTTCATGTGTTGAACAAAGCAAACCAGAACATTATATGGCAGTTGGATTTGTGGGAATAATCCAACAACTGAACAAATGTTTTCTTTTATTAAATCATTCACTTAAATAACTTGCATACCCATATGACCCAAGTGCGCATCTTAAAGTAAAGCTGTGGCCCGGATATAGAGATTTAAGTTTTTACAGAAATAAGAATGTTTCAAGTTCACTGTATGCAAGCACACTGCAAAATATATTCACACAGGCAATATGTTTCAAAGGCTAAAAATAAAACCTACTGTATGTGGCTCACTGCTAAAGCTAAAAAAAGCTATAAATAATAAGAAAATGTAATTTAAAAAATATAAAAATGAAGGAACACTATTATCGTTTGAAAGTTACAAGGAATATAACAGAATATGTAAAAATGAAACCAAGGCTCCAAAAATTGAAAATGAATGACAGATTGCACAAGAGAGTAGGATAAACCCCCCAAAATTCTTCAAATATATCAAAAATGTGGCCTAAGCATGTAGGTCCTATACAAGGTCTGTTTGAGTAGGTGACTGGGGACAAAGAAGGCAAATGTATTAAATGCCTCAAGTCCTTAAAGTGGTTGTAAACTCTTACATATACCTGAATTTAGACTACAGTACTTGTGGAGGCTTTTGTAGACTTTAATGGGATTGCCATAGACACCAGTAATCGTTATAAAAACATATTTTATTACAAAATTGGTCATTAAAAAAGCAGGTTTACATATACAAACACATGCCAATTAAAGAGGAAGTATGTAACAAAACAAGTGGGTAGCAGGCACAGAGGCCAACCAGAACCAAGCAAGGGGAAGACAAAGTCATTAAACAGTCCACAACTTATGGCAGCTGTTCTCAGAGCGTAGCTCACTCTGTATAAGGATAAGAAGGAGACGAGAAAGTGCCTCTAATTATAGTACTTTAAAAACCTTTTTTATTGTGATAGATGTCGTCAACACTCTGGGGACTTGATACATCTTCTGTGGCGGTGCCCTAAACTGCACCGCTACTGGACACAGATGATGTCTACCCTTAATAATGTCTTTCAAACAAATGCACCCCCAGACCCAGCGAAGTGTCTGGTGGGCATCCTGGAGGAAGTGATTCCTGAGGAGATAACTAGGATAGCCTTTTCGGGGGCCCTATTTCAGGCCAGAAAAATAATTCTATTAAACTGGAAATCCACTCCCCCCCCCCCCCCCTTTCAGTCAAGATATGGTTGACTCACATGGGAAATATGCTCCTTTTGGAAAAGTATATCTAGCAATATAGAGTGTGTCCAAATACATTTGAAAAACTGTCGTCCCTATGGTAGGATGTGCCAGGACTTTCGCCCAGGGTACTAGTGATAAGGAGGTTATGGCAATGTCCTACTGGTTAAAGAGTACAGAGAGGGTGGTGCCACTGGATAGAATAGTTCTGATACAGGCATGATCTGAAAAGTAAGGGATGATGGAATTCTTGATGCATATGCTGGAGAGATGGGCGGGAGGGGATAACAGGTTACAGTTCACATAAGGGCATTCCACAGCTCTATTTGAGGTGAGTAGTAATGGTACCATAATGTAATGTATGTTCTCTTGAATATTGTCATTCTTGTACATGGAGGTGTAATGGATAAATATGTTGTTCAATAAAACTTTATTTGATTAAAAAAAAAACCTTTTAATTGCCCCAAAACAATGGGCTACTCACAGGATAGTAAAGCAAACAGGCTCTGATAATGAGGTGGGAGGCAGGACGTAATCTGTCACGGTGCCGTTGCTGTAGGGATGGTGGAAGCCGGGAACCCGGAAGGGACATCCGCTCTGCTGGGTGATGGTTTGAGTCAGTGGTGGCTGTGAGTCACGGGTATCCCCATCAGGCGATAGATGCAGGCATGGCTGAATAAACTCTGCAGCGAGCTGGGAGACTCAGCAGAAGGCTTCTGGTATCCAGGTGGAGCGCAGCCTGAAGTGCGGCATAGCCGCGATGTGGATGCTGGGATGATGTTGCCGTTCCCAAGATCTAGTGTGAAGCATTTCTGAGTATTCGTTATGTGATGGTAGAGCATGCACATTCCTTTGTCAAGCTGATAAAGGAGTGCACATGCTCTATGATCACATAGCAAACACTCCGAAACTGCTGAGTCTTCCAGCTCACTGCAGAGTTTATTCAGCCATGCCTGCATCTATCGCCTGATGCCCGTGACACACAGCCGCCACTGACTCAAACCATCACCCTGCAGAGCCCCCCACCCCTTCAACCTTTGCAGCAATTCTGGCAGCACTCATACATCTATTTCCCAAAGACGACCTCTGGATATGATGCTGAGCATATGCACTCAACTTCTTTGGTTGGCCATGGCGGGTCATGTTCTGAGTGGAACCTGTCCTGTTAAACTGCAGTATGGTCTTTGCCACCATGCTGCAGCTCCGTTTCAGGGTCTTATAGGTCATAGCACTCATACATCTATTTCCCAAAGATGACCTCTGGATATGATGCTGAGCATATGCACTCAACTTCTTTGGTTGGCCATGGCGGGTCATGTTCTGAGTGGAACCTGTCCTGTTAAACTGCAGTATGGTCTTTGCCACCATGCTGCAGCTCCGTTTCAGGGTCTTATAGGTCAGGGCATTTTTATGTAGAGCAACAATTCTTTTTTCCTCAGAGATTTTTTTGCCATGAAGTGCCATGTTGAACTTCCAGTGACCAGTATGAGAGAGTGAGAGCGACAACACCAAATTTAACACACCTAAGACATTGTAACACTAACAAGTCACATGACACCGGGGAGGGTAAATGGCTGATTGGGCCCAATTTGGACATTTTCACTTAGGGGTGTACTCACTTTGGTTGCCAGTGGTTTAGACATTAATGGCTGTGTGTTGAGTTATTTTGAGGGGACAGCAAATTTACACTGTTATACAAGCTGTACACTCACTACTTTACATTGTAGCAAAGTGTCATTTCTTCAGTGTTGTCACATGAAAAGATAGAATAAAATATTTACAAAAATGTGAGGGGTGTACTCACTTTTGTGAGATACTGTATACATTGTACATTCACATCAGTCCCTGCCCCTATATTAAGACCCTTTCAATGGTATATTTAACAGACCAAGAAGGAATAAATATAAAAAAATATATTATTAGAGTTTACATACATTTTAAGACCTGACTGTGAACAGGTAGTGTTTTAAGGGATCCAACACCTTTCTTCTATTCCCTGAGGTCTCTCAGGAATAACATATATGGCATACTTACCTACTCAGCTCAATGGTATTGCACAGAACAGCCCTGATCCTCCTCTTCTGGAGTCCCCTGCTGGCACTTCTGTCTCCTCCTGCCCTCTGAGTACTCCCATAGCAAGCCCCTTGCTATGGGGACACTCACGCAGGCTCAATCCCAAGTCGCACTGTGGGCATCTATTGACACGCAAAGTGCGGCACAGCCCCGCCCCCCACTCTCTGCTCATAGTAGTTGATTGATGGCCGCAGGGCTAAGGGCTCTTGCTGCTGCCGAGCCTTCTGTGAGAGAGGGGAAGAGAAGAGCAGCGCTGCTACAGACATGTACAACCCTGGATTGAGATTAGACTCAGGTAAGTATTTCAGGGGGCATTGGGGTGAGCTGACAAGTAATGGTTTTTACTTTAATGCAGATAATGCATTAAGGTAAAAAATGTACCTTTACAACCACTTGAAGCTGCTCATTGACATGAGATTATTGATGATCAAAAGTCACTTATAGTCCAGAAAGTGTTAGCAGCGCTTGATAGCAAAATATAAATATACAGTGCAAAAGTGTTCATAAATGAAAGTGCTGGTGCTGTAAACAATCCACTCAGGTGCAGACAAACTTGTCAGCTGCTAGCTTGCTCAATCCTCCACCTCTATCACCACGTGCATATGAACACACTGGGGCTCACCAGAACAATGAAATAAATCAGCCTGTTTGTTTCCAAACATCAACCAGAGGACTCCACTTTAAGCCTGGATCCCGGAAGTCAAAGCATCACATCACACTCCTGTCCAGCTCAAATATTCATGGGGACAAGCATAAAAAGCCCTCATAGCGTATCACTTGATAAAATATGGCTTTTATTAACAAAGTGTGCGCTTACTTCAATATTAAAACATCAGTCATTTGTAGCTCTCAAATGTAAGTTACCAGACAGCAGCCTTCAGCCTCCCTCCTCTCACGAGTCGGCGTCACTTGCTGTCAGTTCCTCACTCCGTCTAGGGTCGCCGTGTGGCCCCGCCACTGACGCGTTTCGTCACATCCGACTTGATCACAAGGGCTGGCCACACAGCGATCCAACCCATACTAAATAGTGGCAAACTCACTCCACCAGATGGCATCATCTGCATACTCTCAGCCTGATCCCGAGTGCTCAGCTGTTTGATCACACTCTCTACTCTTATGAGATGCGAAACCCCTGCCAATCACTGCAACAATCTGTCAAGCAGGGAATGCTGCACACGAGCCAAAAAGCAATTCGTATGTAAACTTATATGGTTGTATATGTAACACCAATCATTCTAAGTCACGGTACAGCTTCATATTACATCTAATGAATTTGCATATTGACGCCGCTCACTAGATATAAAGCCTCATCCGTGGAAGCCCCAATAACTAAAATAATTCATCATTGTTAAAACAAAACATTATAATATCTCTCAAATACATGAATTGATAAAATTCCAAAATACTAAAATAGATAGGTAAAACTAAAATAGAAGGATCAATTTTTTTTTTTAGACATGAGATTATCGCCAGATCCAGCTGAAAATAGCTGTCACTTGATATGTGTTGTCACTTGTACACCATACTTCTAATAAACACCCGTGTAAAGCGGGTCACTTCCATTGTATTAGTTGCAGACCTGAACTAGAATTGGGGCTTTATCTAGAGTATGTTACCTGTTTGTATTTGTTGGGTTTACAGACAACTATTAGCACAGTCATATCGCAGCAACATAACTAAAACTACTCTGAGGGCTGTGCTTTGTCTCTGAATAGCTGGTAATTATCTTAATTATGGACAGGGATAATCTATGCTGTTTAATTAGGATTTAATCGGTGTCTCAAAGGCTGACTGCTTCCTGTGATCACATCGGACATATCATAAGGCTTTGAAAATCTATAGTTAGCCATGGAAAGGGCAGTCAGTTTGTGCTTATTCCATCTACTAGGTCAGTCCAATGGCTCAAACTGTAGAGGCAGTACACATAAATATTCATGTCAGGCAAATGAATGTCTTTAAAATTGATTATCCTGCGCTTACATACCCTTTGACCTGTATAGAGGTAGACTGAAAATGAACATATAATGATTTCATTTAAATTATTAATGATTTTATTTAAACTGTATACGTGTATAGTGTATATGTGCAGTGCACCTGCTGAATTGTGTGCTGCTTGTTAACAGAAAGCTGCATTATGGCTGAATTAGGACAGCGATAGATTGAGGTCAGATAGGCAATTTTGTATGCAGCGTTCCTGTCATGTCACCTAGCATAGGGGAAGAGAGCCAGCCTCCAGAACACCTTCGTAACGGATATCTGGAAGTGGATCGTTCCCTTCCCCGTTCATGTGACAGTTGGGGAGCATTCAACTTTCATTTTTATTCTCAACCTATTCACCTCAGGAAGAGGAGATACACAGTGCAGTTTATTCTCTACAGTAAGACCCCTTTCACACTGGGGCATTATTACAGCAATATAGCGCTAAAATTACCGCTCCAATAACGCTCTAAAAATTATCTTCATGCATCTCAATGGATGCTTTATGACAGAGGCGTTGCGCTTGCGCTGCCCTGAAGAAAAGCATGTAAGCAAGTATACACCGCTCCTCCACCACCCCAGGCAATGGAATGAATGGGCAGCGCTCCCGAAGCGCCTGTACACCGCTCCGGGAGGGTTAAAAGTGCCGTGATGCCATCCGAATAGTGGCGCCATAGCGCTGCTATTACAGAGGTAGATCGCCGCTAAATTAGCGGCGGTTTACCGCTGACGATCAGGCGGTCCCAGTGTGAAAGGGGCCTTAAAGAAAGCAGCAGGGAGGAATGGTTAAGGTACATTTGTATTGGGGATCTGCATGTGCACATGGATGTTTTGTGCTCCCATTTTCCTACCATTTTCCATATCCCTGTACATTGTATTCACTGAAAAACAAATTAAAGAATTTTTTTTTTTTTTTTAACTTCGCTACAGTTCCCGCTGACACCATCAACTATGAAAGGGAGTTCCACATCCTTACCGCTCTAACAGTAAAGAACCCCTTACACAGTTTAAAGCTGTATTCACACATGATTGCAGGTGGAATCGCCACGATTCCGCCCCGCAATTTCAAATGGCTGCAAAACACGGGAAGCAATTGCAATGCCATTACTTCTAATGGCACCCCAATCGTGCCGTGATTTTGCCGCGATTGTCTTGCGGTAAATCACACTGCAGTTGCGGCAAATCACAATGTGCAGTGCAGTCATCCAAAAGAAGCTCATTTCTCCTACGTTCACTGACAGACGCAGCTCTTCATGACTTTGTGGGGTTTTATGTTCGTCCTACCAGGAGTTAACTAGGCAGGGAAAAGAAATCAGCTGGCCCCTCCCCTGGGGGCCGTCCTCTTTTCCTACATTAAAACCCCCCTCACAGAGGAGCTCTCCAGTTTCAATGCCTAGTTCGCAAGGAGTTGACCTGGCTTCCCTATGGGAACTGCGGTCCTATTGTGACCATTTTTCTTTTTTCTTTTATTTTTTCTTTTTTCTGCAATCAAGATGATCTGCTATCAAGTAGCCGGTCGGGGCATCGAGAGTCTTCGTGCTCTGTACTTTCCCCGACCTGGCCACCATGATGCGAAGCCGGCCCCAACACAGGGACCCGCCGCATCTTACCCGTTCCGTGCGGGTGGCCCGGGGCATGCTCCCCCATATTGGTCCCCTTCCCAATTCGTTCGGCAGGGTGACCCTGGGCCTGCAGCGACCTCCCGCCAAGGGTGGAAAGTCTGCATCCGGGTGGCTACCGTGGCGTCGGACTGGTAAGTGAGCGCCCTGCCTTCCTCCCCACATGGGGAGTGAAGAGGGCCCGACGTCCAAATGGCTAATACCGGCGAGGCTCGCGATCTCCCTTTCGGGGTATCTGACTTTTACAGGCGCCGATACCGTTTTACCGCCGCCAGGCGGCGTTTTACCGCCGGCTTCTGGCGTACCGCTACGACCTGCTCTTCCGACTTGCTTCCATGTCGCGACCCGTCCCCCCACCCCCGCCCCCCACCGTCCCCCGTTCTACTCTCCGACTAAGGGTGGGCCACCGATGGGACCTGTCGATGTCCTCGTCACTTTTTTAACGTAAAAACCTGCAGCCCGGGAGAAGTGAGGGGTACACCCCTCCTTCCGTCCCGCGAGT
>BLSH010194871.1:484078-497576 GCA_018402905.1 Glandirana rugosa
ATCCTTTTCTCCGAGTTCACTGACAGACGCAGCACCCACCCCTCTGGGCTCTGTTTTGGTACGGCTTGTGTACAAACTGGAGAGCTCCTCTGTGAGGGGGGGTTTTAATTTAGGAAAAGAGGACGGCCCCCAGGGGAGGGGCCAGCTGATTTCTTTTCCCTGCCTAGTTAACTCCTGGTAGGACGAACATAAAACCCCACAAAGTCATGAAGAGCTGCGTCTGTCAGTGAACTCGGAGAAAAGGATTTTACGGTAAGTTTTAATAAAATCCCTTTATTCCTTTTTGAGCGTACAATCAGAGGGGGTTAGCATGCCATTAGAAGTAATGGCATCACAATTGCTTCCCGCGTTTTGCAGCTGTTGCAAATCATAGCGATTCCGCCCGCAATCATGTGTGAACGCAGCCTAAGATTGCTTTTCATCCAGCTTCATTGTGTGTCTGTGTGTCTTCTTTAGAGACCTTGGGTTAAATAGTTTCTTCTCAATCCCAGAGTCCTCATTTAAAGATTTGTATATTGCAATCATATTCCCTCTTAAGCAACTGTTCTCCAGGGAGAATAATGTTTGTAGTCATTCCTCAGAACTGAGAACCTCCAGGCCCCTTATTAGCTTTGTTGTCCTTCTCTGGATCTTCTCCAGTTCAAGAACATCTTTTCTGGGGACTGGTGACCACACTGGACAGCATACTTAATGCATACTTATTTACATACTTACAGAACCAGAGTTTTGTAAAGTGGTATAATTATGGTTTTATCTCTGGAGTAAATACTCTTTTAATGCATGCTAACAGTCTGCTGGCCTTGCTTGCTGCAGCTTGGCATTGCCTGCTTTTGCTGAGTCTGTTATCTACTAAGACCCCCAGATACTATTGCATCCTCGATTCCCCCTTGAATCTTCCCCTAGCTAGTAACTTGTATTCATGTTTAGCTTCCAATTCCTTTACATTTTTCTACACTGAACTTCATCTGCTATATAGCTGCCCACCCCTGTAGTTTAGTTAGGTCTTCTTGTTAAGTTGCTGTATCCTGTTGTGAAGTGTTTGCTCTGCTTAGCTTTGTATCTTCAGCAAACACCAAAATTGAACTATTTATTCCAACCTCTGCGTCGTTTGTGAACAAATTAAACAGAATTGGTCCTAGGACAGAGCCCAGGGGTACCCTGCTCACAACTCCAGACCATTCAGATGTTCAATGTATACTGGGTTCTCCTAGTTTGCCTAGGATGTTGAATGTCCAAGTAATGTACTGTTCCTAAAAGGTGCACCACAGACTGTGCATGCCAACATGTTTGCCATGCTGTTGTAGGTAAAAGTCACTGTATGTACAGGAATTTATGGTTGGAATTTCTATTCCATGTATCAGCATAGCAAATCTTGTACATTGGCAAATGTGGACTTGGATTGTGGACCTGCATGTGTGCAGACATTTGAGCTTATAATGGCCATGGTCACTGAATTTATTCTGCTGATTGTACTATATACAATGCTCTTCTAACTTGTGGTGCACCTTAAACTTCCAAATAGCTTTGCCTTTGTGCCTTCTGTTCCTATAAGGTACATCACAGAATGTGAACACCAACATTTTTCTTAAAAATGTATTGAAATAAACAATATGACAGGCTCGCTAAGCAATGAACTGCATGTGCCCAAAGCTAAATAGCATGTCACAAATAATCTGTACACTATGTTACCGTAAGAAAAAATGCAGCGTATGTTCCGATTTTTATCATTGTGATCTCTATTACAAATGGCAGTTTATTGAATCTTCTATTCTAGCTAGTGCTTACACATTATACATGCTTACAAAGATGCATAGCAGCAAAAGGGTCGCTGGTTTAAATCCCGACCATGACACTACCTGCCTGAAGCTTGCATGTTCTCCCTGTGCCTGCGTTTGTTTCCTCCGGGTACACCGGTTTCCTCCCACACTCCAAAGACATGCTGGTAGGTTAATTGGATCCTGTCTAAATTGGCCCTAATATGTGTATGCATGAATGTGCATTAGGGATCTTGGATTGTAAGCTCCTTGAGGGTAGGGACTGATTTGAATGTATATGTAAAGCGCTGCGTAAATTGATGGCGCTATTTAAGTACCTGAAATAAATAATGTCACAATACCTCTCCATGTACAATTTACCAAAACATTTTACTAATAAAGGTTTTTTTCTTTAACAATTTTCATTTATTGATAGTCATGCACTCTTGATGCACTTTCTACATAGTATGTGCAATGAAAATTGCGGACAGCAGTGAGACTTAAAAATATAGAGAAAATCACATTTTTATTTTAGGCACACCACACTCAGATGCCGGGGCATACATTCCATAGCAAACCTTTCTTATCTGAAAATTTCTATGTATATATTCTATAGCTTTTACACACTGGTTGGCGCACTTTTTAGACACACAGTAAATACTGTGAACATATGATTTGCTTGTTCGCACAGGATGCTAATATGATTTTAAGTGCATAATCTTTAGTGAATCAACCCCTGTGCCTATTAGAAGCTACGCCAAATCAAATGTAAAACTACTTGTGTATCTTAAAGGGCTTGTAAACCCTCCCAGTTTTTCACCATAATGCATTCTATGCATTAAGGCAGCCTTTCTCGACCTTTTCAACACAGAGGAACCCTGGAAGTAATTCTCTGGTCTCGGGGAACCCCTGCTAAAAATGAAAAATCTACAACTCATGATACATTATTAGTGTGATGGTCAGGGAGAAGAATGCTCCTTACACTTATGGTCATTGAGAAGAATTACCCCCTTACAGATAGCTAAAAAGATCAATGGTATCATTGGGAATTTATCTGAGAGGTAGAAATTGACCATTGCTCAAGGAACCCCTAGCAACCTCCAGAGGAACCTTGGTTGAGAAACCTTGCATTAAAGTGAAAAACCTTTTTTGTTGCACTAGCCCCCCCAGAGCCCCCGTTTACTCACCTGAGCCCCATCGTTCCCGCGCCGGGGACGAGCACACCCGCTCCAGTCGGTGTCTCGGGTCCTGATTGGCTAGATTGATAGCAGCGCAGCTATTGGCACCTGCTGTTGTCAATCAAGTCCAGTGACACGGGAGCCAGGGGGGGGTGGGGCCGAGTCTTGTTGTCTGTGTCCAAGCCCGCACGAGTGACCCCAGGGAAAGCGCTTCCCTGACGGGTCACTCGAGAAATGGAGGAGCCAGGAGCGCCACCGAGGGACCCCAGAAAAGGAGGATTGGGGCCATTCTGTGCAAAACCCTTGCACAGAGGAGGTAAGTATGACATGTTTGCTATTCTTAAAAAAAAGTACCTTTACAATCACTTTAAGCCGGACATAAATGGATTGAATCTTAGCCGGTTCAGCAGGGACTGGCGGAGATTCGATCCAATTATGGGTAGGCTGGTTGTACCCAAGTCAATCCACCGTACAATCAGCCTGTTTGATATATTACTTGTGATTCCTGCCAGTGGCTAAAGCCACTAGCAGTAATCATTGTGTTCTGCCAGCTGGGAAGGCTCCCACCGGCTGAACACAATAGCGCTACTGGAGCGATTCCCCCTTCAACACTGACTGTCCAGTGATTTTTTTTCCCTATCACCTAAGGTGGAAGGCAGTTGCGGCTGGTGGGCATTTCATTTGGGGTGGCAGCACTGCCAGCACCCCCCCACCAGGGGCAGTTTGCGGCAATAACAACACCCGCATCCCCCCCCCTTTCCGTGCTGTCACTTACCTGTGGATGTAGGTGTGGGGAGCGGCCGGGAACAGCAGCCAGAGGTGAGGTCCGGGGAGCGGCGGCATGGAGGTCCGGGGAGTGGTGGCCCGCAGGTGTGGGGAGTGGCAGCTTGGAGGTGTGGGGAGCTACGGCTCCGGTGTCCGCTCCTCTATCTCCTACTGTTCTCTTACTGTTCCTAAATGTCAGGCATCCAATAGGATCACCTGATGCTTAGGCCAATTGGTAAACAGGTCTCACAGACCTGGCTCCTGATTGGAGGGGAGGAATGTAAATAGCGAAAATTCATTCGCTATGGTCACACAATTGGGTGGGATTGGGGCGCACTCTCTGCTCCCCGAGCCCACCCTATTTTGAAGCCTATTAGAGCCTCGGGCTCTAATCAGGTGCTTAAAAAAATTAAACACTCCCTCCTTCCCCCACCATAGGAATTTATGTATCCGGCGTGCTGAAGGGGGTTGGGCGCAGGGATAGGGGGTTGCGGCGCCTGTGCGCCCTTAATGCACAGGCCGCCACTGGTGGAAGGAAATACATTTGCATAATCCATGGGCTGCTTTACCCTAATAGATATAGAGGACTCCATGATTAAGCACTTTGCGGGTGAAACACATTGGAGCTAGAGTTAGACAGGCCAAACTATATGTTGTAAATCTTCTACCTATTATATTAAAGCTGGTTTTATATCGGTGATGGCATCAGTGTCTATAGATTTACAGAATTTACATTTTCACAACTGTGTTATGTACAGAAAATAAAATATGTGCCCTCTATATAACGTGATTGTCCATTTCCTTTTGTCTGTGTTGTGGGCTTTTTAAAGTATATTTCCAGCCACGTATTTTTCCTTAATTTTTTATAGAATAGAAAAGGGTTTGAACATCTGTCAGGTTGTTGTTTTTTTTTTTTCATTTGTATTTTAGTGAAACATGTCAGATTTTTTACTGCTATCCCATGCTCCTTTAAAATGTTACTAAACCCACAACTGTAAAATCAGTCTGTGTATGCAGTAAAGCATGCTTGTTATACTCACTGTGGAACTAAAGGGGTTAATGCTCTGCATTGCGTAAAAAGGCTGTTTGATCCTGTCTTCTCCGATCCTCTCCTCCTTACACTGTCCCCAATATATTTCCTGATAATACAGAGCCAGGGGACAGGTTGCACATGCTCAATTTGGTGTGTACTGTTAGAGAGTTTTTTTTTTATTGGGAGAATGCATGTGATTAGCATAGGGCCAATCAGCACTGTCCAGATAGAGGGTCAGGGGTCATGCAGCCTCACAGAACAGTCAGAGGAGAATAAAAACTCCTCCTACAAGCTTTAACCAGACCCCCATAGAAGTCAGAAGACTGCTACATACTGCTGATGAGAAAAGGCATTTAGCAGTTTATATTTACTAAAATAATTGCATTTCCATGTTCTGTGTACTGTGGGAGAGCAGATATAGTGAATGCAGGGTCCTGGGTTTAGTAACACTTTAAGAGAGATTTCCCCTCACTTCCCTACTGTTGACAGAATTCCACCAGACAGGAATTGAAGTCAACTGTCAAAGTAAAACAGACACTTCTAAATATTTTTCTTTCGTATAGTAGATAAAGGCTAGAATCCCTGCCAGATTGGTTTATGTACCTATTGGTACGGGAGGAGGTCTGTGAATTTTCACAGGCATTCGTGTATATTAAGGCTTGCTTTTGACACAGTTTTGTATAAGGTTGAAAGAAAGTTTTTGCTTCCGTATAGTTACTTTGTATGAGTATGTGTGTGATCATGCCTTGCCCTTAATTCCTTTGGGTCTTTGTATGGCGGGTACTGCAGAAAACACACAGGGGTCTATTTATGAAGCATAGAATGTGACGTTCATTTTTCTCCGATGGAGAACTATCCTAGTGCATGTGTTTTAAATGGAAGTGATTGATTCTCCATCAGCGAATGTTTGTGAATACCACATCCTCTGCTTTATAAACAGACTCCATAGTGTTTTCTCATAACACTGCAACAAAGCACGCGTAACGACAAAAACATAGCACAATTTGTAATTGTATATGTTCATGGGGGTGCCCATATCGGCTTACGTACACAGGCTCTGCTTTCTGGTTGTGACTCCTTGATCTTCGTACATCACTGCAATTCCACTTAGTTTGGTCGAAGTCAAGACTCATTGCAGTCTCTAATGATGTGAAACACCCAGAGCACCTGTAGTCTTATGCCCCGTACACACGATCCGAAAATCTGACAAAAAAATCGTACGATAATCGGATTGTTCGTACAGAGCTTTCGAGAGCCGATCATGACAGTTCATCCGATGTTATTCGATCGAACAAACACGAAGATTTTTCTCTTATGATATCAGATTGTACAATTTTCGTTTAATCAGTACAGTTGTCCGAAAATACAATACAAATACATTACAACTCATGACATGCTTTCCAATTTTTTATGCTGTCATACGAGAATTTTCCTGACTTTAGTACACTCTTCCGATTCGATCTGAGATCAGCATGCAAAAGAAAACGGACGATTTTCGGATCGTGTGTACGGGGCATAAGATCTCAGAAGGTAAAAGTGTCTTTTCACTCATGGAAAGCTAGAGATACTTTTTATACTTTTTGTTGTTTTTTTACTTAAAATATAAATGTGGTTTGATAATGCTGGCAAGTAAACCTGCTGATTTATGCAATCGTCATTGATAGGTTCGTTTTAAAGTGATTTGATTTATCAAAAAATAAAAGAATGAAAGTTTGAATAATAGTTTGTGGCAAATTTAAAGTAAAACTAGAGGCAAAACTTTTTTTTTTCGTTTTGGATGGAGTGGAGAGGGATTAGGACACATTTTGGGTTGACAGCAGAACATTAAGGGCCTGTTTACACTAGAATACAAAACCCACGTTCCGCACCGGTTTCTTGCACTGCCCTTGCGATCTGCAGCGGGTATCAGTGAAAAGTTATCAACCCCCAAATGCAAGTCTCAAACAGAGTGCATTTGCTCGCATTGGATCGCATGGTACAAATGTACTATGAGATCCAGTTGGTTTTGGCGCAGTGTGATTTCAGCTCATTCAAAATGAATTGGCTGCAATCGCACTGCAGAGAACTGCATGTGAATTGCACAGGAACAGGCAGTGAGATCCTGTGCGGTTCACATGCAGCTCCTAGTATGAATGGACCCTTATAAAGAGGAAATCTTCCAATGGAGGGACAATAGTTTTGGTGACCCTAGTGGGGTTCCCTCACTTTGGAGGGATTTCCTCTAACTTCCTGTTTTAGCTATAGAACAGGAAGTGAAGGGAAATCTCCCGATAGGACACAAATGGTAAAGAAAACCCTCCCTCCTACTCTATCCAACATGGAAAAAAAAATTGCCTTTAGTTACATTTTAAGAATTGTGTTGCTTTGACATTTTTTAATTGCAGTTTTATTTTCAGTCCTCTACCTTTTTAAACGCACACAATGCTCATATTTTTACTATTTTAGACGACCGTTTGGTGTCTTTTAAATACACAATCTAATACTTTTTTTTTTCAAGTAATGTTAGGCTACATCCACACAGGTCATTAAGGGTACATGGTTTGCTGCATTCAGGGAAAGCTAATCCCTCCTCTGGATGCAGCAGCACTCTGCTATGGCCGCATACAAACTGAATGATTAGCTGCGGCCAGTGTGTGTGCAGCTAGAACTACGCAGAAATGCCGACCCTGGATGCACTGTGTCTTGCGTCCATGGTTGGTTGGAATCTCTATTCATATGTAACCGCTCAGATGAGTGTACATGCAAATGGCAGCAGCGCTGGCCCTTAATTTGTACAGCGTACAGGGTGTGCACACAGCGATTACAATCAGTAGATTCTCGCCAGTGGCTGTGCGAATGTAGCCTTACACCTTCTTAGTTATTGACTATAGAAGGATTACTATAGTATAAAATTTGTGTCCTTTTACTCTTTAATTGGATTTAAAGTGGTTCTAAAGGTTTTTTGCTTTAATGCAGTCTATACATTAAGGTATAAAACCGTCTGTGTCACAGAATCCCCCCACTCACACCACTTTATACTTACCTGAGCCCGCTGCTGTCAATCAAATCCTGTGATTGACAGGGGGCGGGGTTGAGCCGCTTTGTCTGTGTCAATAGACACAGACATGGCAGCTTAGGAAGCGAGCCCACACATTTGCCCCCATAGAAGGCCACTTTTTATGGGGGCACTCTGGGTGAGGGGAGCCAGGAGCACTGGGGGGGGGGGGGGGGCTGAGAAGATGGGGACGCGGGCTGCTCATTGCACAGCCCTTGCACAGAGCAGGTAAGAGTGGCATGTCTGTTATTTTATTTTAAGAAAAGAATAAAGCTTTAATATCACTTTAAGCAAAATAATTAAAAAAAAAACTTTTTTACTTCTGTCTGTGGTGTTGTTGGACAGATTCCTTCTCTTTTAGTCTGGTGAGTCCAGGGGAACAGTAAAATCTTACAGGGGTTCTAACCTTTCCCCATCCTAAACAAAAAAAAAAGTTTTGCATGTAGATACAATTTAAATAAGAGAGGTTGGAATAAAAAAAAAATATATGTATACACACACACACGCACACACGTGTGTGTATATACAGTATCTCACAAAAGAGAGTACACCCCTGATATTTTTGTAAATATTTTATTATACCTTTTCATGTGACAACACTGAAGAAATGACACTTTGCTACAATGTAAAGTAGTGAGTGTACAGCTTGTATAACAGTGTAAATTTGCTGTCCCCTCAAAATAACTCAACACACAGCCATTAATGTTTAAACTGCTGGCAACAAAAGTGAGTACACCCCTAAGTGAAAATGTCCAAATTGGGCCCAAAGTGTTTATATTTTGTGTGGCCCCCATTATTTTCCAGCTCTGCCTTAACCCTCTTGGGCATGGAGTTCACCAGAGCTTCACAGGTTGCTACTGGAGTCCTCTTCTACTCCTCCATGACGACATCACGGAGCTGGTGGATGTTAGAGACCTTGTGCTCATCCACCTTCCATTTGAGGATGCCCCACAGATGCTCAATAGGGTTTAGGTCTGGAGACATGCTTGGCCAGTCCATCACCTTTAACCTCAGCTTCTTTAGCAAGGCAGTGGTCGTCTTGGAGGTGTGTTTGGCGTCATTATCATGTTGGAATACTGCCCTGCGGCCCAGTCTCCGAAGGGAGGGGATCATGCTCTGTTTCAGTATGTCACAGTACATGTTGGCATTCATAGTTCTCTCAATGAACTGTAGCTCCCCAGTGGCGGCAGCACTCATGCAGCCCCAGACCATGACACTCCCACCACCATGCTTGACTGTAGGCAAGACACACTTGTCTTTGTACTCCTCACCTGGTTGCCACCACACACGCTTGACAACATCTGAACCAAATAAGTTTATCTTGGTCTCATCAGACCACAGAACATGGCTCCAGTAATCCATATCCTTAGTCTGCTTGTCTTCAGCAAACTGTTTGCGGGCTTTCTTGTGCATCATCTTTAGAAGGGGCTTCCTTCTGGGACAACATCTATGCAGACCAGTTTGATGCAGTGTGCGGCGTATGGTCTGAGCACTGACAGGCTGACCCCCCACCCCTTCAACCTCTGCAGCAATGCTGGCAGCACTCATACGTCTATTTCCCAAAGACAACCTCTGGATAGGACGCTGAGCAAGTGCACTAAACTTCTGTGGTCGCCCATAGCGAGGCCTGTTCTGAGTGGAACCTGTCCTGTTAAACCGCTGTATGGTCATGGCCACCGTGCTGCAGCTCAGTTTCAGGGTCTTGGCAATCTTCTTATAGCCTAGGCCAACTTTAGGTAGAGCAACAATTCTTTTTTTTCAGATCCTCAGAGAGTTATTTGCCCATGTTGTGCCATGTTGAACTTCCAGTGACCAGTATGAGAGAATGAAAGCGATAACACCAAATTTAACACACCTGCTCCCCATTCACACCTGAGACCTTGTAACACTAACAAGTCACATGACACCAGGGAGGGAAAATGGCTAATTGTGCTCAATTTGGACATTTTTACTTAGGGATGTACTCACTTTTGTTGCCAGTGGTTTAGACATTAATGGCTGTGTGTTGAGTTATTTTGAGGGGACAGCAAATTTACACTGTTATACAAGCTGTACACTCAATACTTTACATTGTAGCAAAGTGTCATTTCTTCAGTGTTGTCACATGAAAAGATGTAATAAAATATTTACAAAAATGTGAGGGGTGTACTCACTTTTGTGAGATACTGTATATATATTATACACACACACACACAAAAAAATGTTTTGCCTTTCATTTCTATTTTAAACTGAATGGGTTGTTTTACAAGGTGAAGTTTATATATACTTTAAATGTATTCCTTAATCACTTGCCGACCGCCAACCGCAGTCTGACGGTGACAAGGTGATTCGATATCGCAAATCACTGTCACATGAAAATATATAATAAAATATTTACAAAAATGTGAGGGGTGTACTCACTTTTGTGAGATACTGTATACATTGTACATTCACATCAGTCACTGCCCCTATATTAAGACCCTTTGAATGGTATATTTAACAGACCGAGAAGGAATAAATATAAAAAAAATAAATTATTAGAGTTTACAAAAATGTGAGGGATGTACTCACTTTTGTGAGATACGGTATATATATATATATATATATATACACACACTGTAAATATATACACTAATACAACAAGTATAATATTTTCTATTGTATCTTAAATTCTCTGTACTTAACAATGTTCCTGAGGTGCATGTGTTGTGTATAAATAATTCACATAGGATATGCCAAAAGAGAAAAAAAAATCACACTTATTCCCAGGGTACCAAGGCATTCCCGTTGCCGATTGGATAATGAGACCCTCCCTCCCCCATCCTAAGCTTGCATTCATCTTCCCGTGATGCTGGGTGGGAATTTTTTGCACGGCTCAGGGTGACAGCAAGAGGAAAGCAGACAGCCTTCCAAATAAACAGGAGAGCCTCTAAAAGAGATCTGAATAGGTCTGATTAGCGCAAGGATGGGTGCTTTGTAATGGCTTCGCTGAGAAGATGCAGTTAATTTGTTCCACGGCTGGAATGGAGACACGATCTGCATGAGCCTAGAATGCCATCCAGCTGAAGAAAAACAAGCTGGAGGGTTATGGGAAAGTGCTGTGTGTAATGGAGCAAGAGGCTTGCAATGAGAAGAGCCCAGGAAGGTGTGATCTACGCTGTCAGGAGACAGGAATATTGGAGGAAGACAGTGGATGGGAAAACTGAGGCTTCTGTCCTGTTGCTGAGCAGAGACGGTACCCAGGTGATGGAGTAAAGGCAGCGTTGGCGGCCACAGTAAACAGGTAGCAGCAACAGCCGTGGCGTTCCAACATCTGGAGGGGACGTAGCCCATAAGCCACGTGTGACTCAGACAGCTGTATGGATCCAGAATTTACCATGCCAAAGGCTTGAACGGCAACCATGGGTGGGAAGCTTGTGAAATGGTAAGTGATGAAGAAATAGGAATGCTATGTCAGGCCAGGTGATATACCTAGATTTACATTAATGCGACTACCTAATCCGAAACTACCTGAATGTTGTGTCTTTAGTATAAAATGTTCATTCTGCTCATCTGTTGATGTGATGATTATAAAAGCAGTCCTGGTTAGGTTGCTGCAGTACTCTGTACTGTCATATGTTACTGTGGGGCAGTATAGGACTCCTTTAATAATAACAACACAAACAGCAATGAATAAAAGAATGGCTAACCATTAGAAAACAGTGTCTGACAGTTTAATGTAGTACGGATGATGAAAGGTGATCTGTGATTGGTTGCTATAGGTCACTGCACATCATTGCTCAGTGCATCATAATAAAGCCTTTTCAGGATACTTGTATTTACTTAACGCTGGATTACTGGATAAGAAAAGATTGTCTAAATATAAGAGACGTGTGTTTTTATTTGAATCTTCCTGTCATTCTTGCAGATCAATGCAGTAATCCAGTGTGGAACTTGCCTCTGTGCAGGAGTGTCCTGAAATAAAGACCGATCACTGCAGCCCTCTCTTGGTGTAGGGTGACTGGTCTTGTCTCCGCCCCCTCCTGTAGTTTTGTGCAGACAGCCTATTGTGCATTGGCCTTCTGGGATCCTCCCACAGCTCTGCGATATTGTCACTGCTACTTTCTAAAGGTAATAACTGGTTTTGCAAAGGCACATAAGGCATACAAAGTCCTCTGTGGCTATTAACCACTCCAGCCCCGGAAGGATTTCACACGTTAGGACCAGAGCACTTTTTGCGATTCGGCACTGCTCGCTTTAACTGACAATTGTGCGGTCATGCGACATTGCACCCAAACAAATTTTGCGTCATTTTTTCCCCACAAATATAGCTTTCTTTTGGTGGTATTTGATCCCCTCTGCGTCATTTAAGATCGCCACTATAAATAAAAAAAGAGCGACAATTTTGCAAAAACAGTTTTTCTTTTTGCTAAAATGCAAATACAAAAAAAAATATTAAAAAAAACATTTTTTTTCATCGGTTTCTGCCGATTTATATTCTTCCTCATATTTTTGGTTTAAAAAATCGCAATCAGCGTTTATTGATTGGTTTGTGTAAAAGTTGCCGCGTTTACGGATGATGAGAATTAATTTCTGTTTTTTTTTTTTTTTTTTATTAGTAATGGCGGAGATCTGTGGTTTTTAGCGGTACTGCAATATTGCGGCGGACATGTTGGACCATTTTGACACTCTTTTGGGACAATTGGCATTTATAACAGTGATCAGTAATAATCAGCTATAAAAATGCATTGATTACTGTGTAAATGCCATTGGCAGTGAAGGGGTTAACCTGGAGGGGGCGCTCTAAGGGTTAATTGTGTTCTCTAGGCGTATTCTAACTGTATGGGTGCTGGGCTGGCAGGGGGAGGGGAGTGATCACGGCTTCCATATACAGGGAGCCTGTGATCACAGCCCTTCCCCCTCTATGAGAACGGAGATCCGTGTTTACATACATGGACCTTCGTTCTTTCACTGCGGGGGGGCCATCACGGGTAGCCGACGGCGATCGAGTCCACCCTACCCGCTCCCTGGCCTCCCCGGAACACAGTGAGCGCACGAGCGTGCCTCCGGCGGCGCGTGCGCGATCTCTCGCAGCCGCCGTCGTGTGACAGCGATTTGCGATATCGAATCACCTTGTCACCGTCAGACTGCGGTTGGCGGTCGGCAAGTGATTAACCACTTAAGGACCGGAAGGATTTCCAGCTTTAGGACCGGAGCCCTTTTTGCGATTCGGCGCTGCGTCGCTTTAACTGACAATTGCGCGGTCATGCGACGACGTACCCAAACGAAATTTGCGCCCTTTTTTTCCCACAAACAGTGCTTTCTTTTGGTGGTATTTGATCACCGCTGTGTCATTTCTGATCGCCGCTATAAACAAAAGAAGAGCGACAATTTTGCAAAAAAACCCAAATTTCTTACTTTTTCCTAAAATACAAATCCAAAAAAAAAAATATAAAAAAAAATTTTTTTCACCGTTTTTGGCCGATTTATATTCTTCCTCATATTTGCGATAAAAAAAATCGCAATCGGCGTTTATTGATTGGTTTGCGCAAAAGTGGTCGCGTTTACGGATGATGAGAATTCATTTTTGGGGTTTTTAATTTTTTTTTATTTTTTACTAAAAATGGGGGCGATCTGCGATTTTTTTTGCTGTACTGCGATATTGCAGCGGACATGTCGGAACGTTTTGACACTTTTTTGGGACCATTGGCATTTATACAGCGATCAGTGCTATAAAAATGCACTGATTACTGTGTAAATGCATGCAGCAGCGTAC
>BLSH010194871.1:498636-535569 GCA_018402905.1 Glandirana rugosa
GTGTCAGCCTGTCGGTGCTCAGTCCCAGAAGGAAGCCTCTTCTAAAGATGATGCACAAGAAAGCCCGCAAACAGTTTGCTGAAGACAAGCAGAGTAAGGATGTGGATTACTGAAGCCATGTTCTGTGGTCTGATGAGACTAAGATAAACTTATTTGGTTCAGATGGTGTCAAGCGTGTGTGGCGGCAACCAGGTGAGGAGCACAAAGACAAGTGTGTTTTGCCTACAGTCAAGTATGATGGTGGGAGTGTCATTGTCTGGGAATGCGTGAATGCTGCCGGCACTGGGGAGCTACACTTCATTGAGGGAACTATGAATGCAGGGACAGATATCTGTCCCTGAAGAAGGAAGTAATAAAGTTAATCCGAAACGCGTTGGAATGTACCGTGCCTTGGGGTCACCCCCAAATCCAAGGGACCACCAGGGCCGGGTGATATCACTCTTTGTCAAAATGCACACTATTGTACAATCAACTGTATCTATGCCGTTTGTGAAAATGTTTCAAAATCTATGAAAATGCTTAATGCTTATTTATGATGTCTATATTTTTCAATAAATTTGTATAAAATAATGGTGGCTACACAAAATATTGACACTTTGGGCCCAATTTGGACATTTTCACTTAGGGGTGTACACTCACTACTTTACATTGTAGCAAAGTGCCATTTCTTCAGTGTTGTCCCATCAAAAGATATAATAAAATATTTTTCAAAAATGTGAGGGGTGTGCTCACTTTTGTGAGATACTGTATATATACATATACATTTGTGTGTGTGTGTGTGTGTGTGTGTGTGTGTGTGTGTGTGTGTGTGTGTGTGTATAAACATTATAAATGCCTTTCCCCCTTTTTTATAAGTGATTTATAAGCTGCACAAGTTGCTCAGAGAGGAGACCTGGACAAAAAAAGGGGTTATGATCTGGCACATCCACGATGATCAAGCCTCCATCCCTAATGTATACACAAGAACAAGGGGGCGGTCATGGGACTTTAAATGAGGCTTGTCATCAAAGGTAAATCAATGTAGTCTTAAATGGATCAAAAGATATTTATTAAGTAAAAACAGTGACTAATGACAATCATAATTGGATACATTGTGAATCAAGGAAAACAATGCAAAGGTTCATAAAAAGCCAACACATACATAATTACATGATTAGAGAAATTGTTGCACATGCATGATGTCGCAAACATAAAACTCATAAAAGAGAGGAATAACCATGAATTCTTGAGATTATAACACTCGACGCGTTTCGTGGAGCTAGTCCACTCATCAGGAGTACAGAAGGTATCTATGAATGTAAGGAGGGAGGCAGCCCTAGGCGCCGGCCAGCTGGCCCAAGGGGATCCAAGATGGGTAACAGAGGGGTTAAATAGCCATCTGAAGAGAGGCCCAGTTGCGATGTCTACTTCCGGCGCTTCGCGCCGGATCTGGACTCCACTCGCCTCGAGGCTTGGGCGTCCTGCATGACATTGGCGGGAACCCGCCCCCGTTCTGGGGTATAAGTTTTGGGCTCCCACCAGCTGATCACTCCTAACTCCTTCACCATGAGCGCAGCAACGCATGGACACATATTATTATTATTTTTTACTCCTTCTACATGTAAGTCAGCTAGGATGTTTATGGGTCTCTCACTCTTCCATTATTCTTTGGTCTATTCCCTAACCTGCTATTACCTCTTCTGGGTCTCTATCCCATTTATCACTATCTCACATTTTCACTATTTGGTATTTGTCTGACTATTCTGGGGTAATTTGGTTACTTTCTGGATACTTTTTCTTTCCACTTTGGAATCCATTTTCTTTCACACACGTCCACACTTACTTCATGTTCAGATATTCTGACACCATCTGCCACTTTGGGGTATCTCGGTCACATTGGGTATTACACTTGACATTATGCATATTATTACTTTACATATATACATATTTCTACTCTCTTCAGATGGCTATTTAACCCCTCTGTTACCCATCTTGGATCCCCTTGGGACAGCTGGCCGGCGCCTAGGGCTGCCTCCCACCCCACGCTGGGGTACCGGTTCCTGTCTCAGCCCCGAGACAGACCACATGCAGGGTTGGATGTCTCAATATCTGGATACTTGGTTGGATGCCGCTCTTAAGCCTATACATCAGGTAAGGAGCTCACTGCTCCTCCCCGATCTCCCCCTCCTCCGCTTTTCTTTGGGGGAAGCATACAACATGATCCCTTACTTAATGAAAATTTCATTTACATTCATAGATACCTTCTGTACTCCTGATGAGTGGACTAGCTCCACGAAACGCGTCGAGTGTTATAATCTCAAGAATTCATGGTTATTCCTCTCTTTTATGAGTTTTATGTTTGCGACATCATGCATGTGCAACAATTTCTCCAATCATGTAATTATGTATGTGTTGGCTTTTTATGAACCTTTGCATTGTTTTCCTTGATTCACAATGTATCCAATTATGATTGTCATTAGTCACTGTTTTTACTTAATAAATATCTTTTGATCCATTTAAGAGGGGAGACCTGGGGGAGGAGAAACAGCAGCACACTGGTCTTCCACTGAATGGTTGGGGTGGGGGCATGTCAGGATATGTCTGATAATTGGAGGAGAACAGGCAGATTTTTCAGCACATCTAGAGCAGTGTTTCCCAACCCAGTCCTCAAGGCACACCAACAGGTCATGTCTTCAGGATTTCCATTATTTTGCACAGGTGATTTGATCAGTTTCACTGCCTTAGTAATTACCACAGCTGTTTCATCTGATTGAAATCCTGAAAACATGACCTGTTGGTGTGCCTTGAGGACTAGAGTTGAAAAACACTGATCTAGAGAATTGAACATGCTGTGCTCTCATGTGTCTCATCTCTTGTGTCACACAAAGGAAGCAATACAAAGAGAACAGGATACTTTCTCATACAAGTACATGGTACAACAGGCACATATCAGAAATATGAAATGTTAGGTTTACATGCTCTTTAATGTTTTTTTTAGAAGTCATTTTCAATATTTTTGAATCTGCAGCTTTTATTAATACCTTATGATCCTGCCATGAATGTCCTCAATAAACTTCCAGTTATTGAGTGACAACGCTCCCATTTGTGCCCCTGGGTTGTCCCTCTGTCAGATGGGCTTCTGAAAAAGACTACAAGTGGCCATTTCAACTCACACTACTCAGGCTCGGCCCGCTGTTATCGGGAAACCCACTCTGAGAAATGTCACATGGCCATTGCTGGAGTGCATGTGGATGGGAAGTGGTTGCAAAGAGACTGCAGGTGATCAGCAGCATGGAGGCAACAAAGGATAAAAAAAACTGTGTTTTACTTAAGAAAAGAAATCACTTGTTTATGTTTATATACACTTTGCTTTGTTATGGAGTTAGGATTTATGTTAAAGCTGTAACATATACAGGCAGGATCACTCAGGGAATATACAAAGTACAATATCCCATAGAAGCTAGTTAGATTTTACTTTTTAGCTGAAATAAAAACAGGTGATTTATGTTTGGTTGCTATAAGTTACTGCATTTTGCACTTTGCACCCATACTTGCCCTAGGGTGACCACCTCATCCCTTTACACCCGAACACATATGAATTACATAATTTAATGCACATAAGACACCAAGTGAGTTTAATTACCACCTTAATCAGCCACAGAACCTGTGTAATTAATATGTGTTCGGGTTTAAAGGGATGAGGTGGCAACCCTAACTTGCCCCCCGGCTAACTGGGAAAATACATCATTTGTTTTACGTTAAATACCGGGGTTATGGCTGCTGCTAGATGCCACAACCCTAGTACTTTCTTTTCTTTCAGGCGCCGGGCTTTCATATAAAAGTGCCCTCCTGCCACTTCCCAGGGGTTTCAGGGCTTACATTACCGATAGCTGAGCAAGGGAACCTTGTGGCGTCAGCGGTGGCTTGCCATATAGATAAGCGATGGCAAGATAGCTGCCGCTCATCTCTATGCCCTAAAAAATTGCAACAATCGCCATTTTATTCTCTATGGTCTGCGCTGAAAAAATATATATAATGTTTGGGGGTTCTAAGAAATTTTCTAGCAAAAAATACAGATTTTTGCTTGTAAACAACAAATGTCAGAAAAAGGTCTAGTCCTTAACCACTTGCTGACGGCGGTTGACGGCGACAAGATGGCTCTCCTGGGCAAACCGGCGGCTGCCAGATCGCGCACTGTGAGCGCGCGCCCACTGTGTCCAGGGAGGGCCAGGGAGCAGGTGCGGCGGACTCTAGCTACCCGCGATCCCCCCCCCCCCCCCCGGAGTGAAAGAACGGAGGTCTGTGTAAGTAAACACGGATCTCCGTTCTGTTAGAGGGGGAAGGGAGTGATCACAGCCTTCCTCTATATGGAAGCTGTGATCACTCCCCTCCCCCTGCCAGTCAAACACTAAGACAGTTAAAACATGCCCAGGGAACACAGTTAACCCTTAGAGCGCCCCCTGCAGGTTAACCCCTTCACTGCCAATGGCATTTACACAGTAATCAGTGCATTTTTATAGCACTGATCGCTGTATAAATGCCAGTGGTCCCAAAAAAGTGTCAAAATGTTCCGACATGTCCGTTGCAATATCGTAGTACCGCTAAAAATCGCAGATCGCCGCCATTACTAGTAAAAAATAAATAAATAAATAAAAACCCCAGAAATGAATTCTCATCATCCATAAACGCTGCAACTTTTGCGCAAACTAATCAAACGCTGATTGCGATTTTTTTTATCACAAATATGAGGAAGAATATAAATCGGCCAAAACCGATGAAAAAAATGTTTATTTTTTTTTTTTTTGGATTTGTATTTTAGGAAAAAGTAAGAAATTTGGGTTTTTTTGCAAAATTGTCGCTCTTCTTTTGTTTATAGCGGCGATCAGAAATGACACAGCGGTGATCAAATACCACCAAAAGAAAGCTCTATTTGTGGGAAAAAAAAGGACGCAAATTTCGTTTGGGTACAACGTCGCACGACCGCGCAATTTTCAGTTAAAGCGACGCAGTGCTGAATCGCAAAAAGGGCTCTGGTCAGGAAGGGGGCAAATCCTTCTGGGGCTGAAGTGGTTAAATATGCCTGGTAGACTGGGAATGGAGGTGCATACAGGGCAGCACAAATGAAACGTCATGATACAAACTGCAGCATTAAACATTCATACAATAGCATTAAGCAGTTACTTCGATTTATTATTTTCTAAATATCTGTTAATGAAGTGAATTGTTTGATATTCAAAGTCGGTATAATAATACTATTTTCCAACATGTCAGGGTCACAGTCGTCTGAATACTGACATGCCAGGTTTTTATTGATAACCTTGCCTGAGCACAGATGGGTCAGCTGTTGGCTGTTATTTCTAGTGACATGTGTGACTAATTAAGCATATCCTTCAGTTCTGGCCTGCTACAGGCTCCTGTACGCTCCTTTTGCCAAAGCCAGTGTTTTGATTAATTATGTTATATTTTATTAATTGTTGTATATTGTAAGGTTGACATCACAATGTCATTTTATATTGGAGACCATGTTTTTGGTTTTTCCTGAAAGGTCTCGAGTTTCTTCAGCCAGCACTCTGGGATCTCCTGTTCACTTCTTATTTGCTATTTATCATTTTAATAGTGCCTGTGTTTGTAAATAACAGTGGTAGCATACAGACATGTGTTATGTGATTCATGTCCTTAAGGCCTCATTTACACTGCTGCTGGTAAACGGACGTTTTGAGGTATTTCGGCGTTTTTTTTTCAGCTGCCCCTGAACTCTCCTCTGTTATCTTATCAGTACATGTACACAGGGTCGTTTAAGGTCGTTTCCAGGTAGTTGAGTTTAAGGCTCTTTTTAGATCGCCAAAAAATGGGTTCAGACGCCAGTTCAGAGGCATTTGAAACGCCAAACAGCTTGTAAACGCCGCCAAACGCGCCTAAACACAGTAACTTGCTTCTAGGACTGTTTCGTTTACAGCCTTTTCCATGAAAAAAAAATGTTTTTAAAAAAACGCTCCTAGACTTGAACGCAGCATGCAAAACGCGGCAAAACAGCCATTTTAGATGCCGGCTTCTAGCTGTCAAAAAAAAAAAAAAACGTTCAGGGGGGGTTGAAATAGCGTCCTGTGCAGAGGAGCATAGGACAATTGATTTTGAATTTGGCTGATGTTTCGGCTAATTAAAATCAGTGGTAAAAAGGTAAAATACTAAAAGGTAGAATTAAAAAAACAAACAAACAAATACGTCACACTTACCTGCTCTGTGGAATGGTTTTGCACTGAGCAGCCCTGATCCTCCTCTTCTCCGAGTACCCCCATAGCAAGCCACTTGCTATGGGGGCACTCGTGCATGCTTGCTTCTGAGCCCCGCTTTGTGAGTCCATAACACACACAGAACGGGGTTCGGCCCCACCCCCTCCTCACTGGCTGTGATTTGCAGCCAAGAGAGCCAATGGTTCCTGCTGCTGTCTCTCAGCCAATGAGGAGGCAGACACCCGGGGGAGCAGCTGCTCTGTGCACATTGCTGGATCGTGATTGAGCTCAGGTATGTATTGGGGGTAGGCTGCAGGGAGAAGCTTGCATACTGAATGTTTTTTACCTTCATGCATAAATGCATGAAGGTAAAAAACCTTCAGCCTTTACAACCTTGATAAAGTTGAACTCCAAATGTGGATTTTATTGCATTGTTACATTGGTTAAGCTTGGACCTTATGTAAATATACATGTGCCACACCTGTGGGACCACTGTGAATGCAAAGAATCACTGTATTAGTTGCCGCTACTATAGTGATCCTAATTGTCTTCTGGGTTTCATGCAGAGAGACTGCCCTGCTGCACAGTAACCACAGGGGGTCAATCGCTCGACCTGGGGTCTTCTATAGAATGCCTTGCATTTTTCTTAAAGCCGTTGTATCCCCTAAAATGGCATTTTTACCTACAGGTAACTCTATAATAAGGCTTACCTGTAGGTAAAACGAATATCTCCTAAACCTGTACGGTTTAGGAGATATTCTCATGGCAAGCGCCGCTGACGTCAGCAGGCGCATGCGCAGTGATGTCCCGGCGGAGGGGATACAACCGCTTTAATAAATGCATATCACTGTTTGATTGAGGTGGAGACCGTATCATCGCCACTTAGGGTTGCCACCTCATCCCTTTAAACCTGAACACATATAAATTACACAGGTTTGGAGGCTAATTTAATGCAGATAAGGCACCAAGTGAGTTTAATTACCACCTTAATTAGCCACAGAACCTGTGTAATTAATATGTGTTTGGGTTTAAAGTAATGAGGTGGCAACTCTATCGCCACTCCACCTGCTGGAATACTGAACTCAGCTTGTTCCTACCCCTCTCCACATGCGTACATTGATTTATTTAACAGCAAAACCGTTCTGCTGCCTTGACTACCAAGTCCTTACCCACACACTGTGCAGTCTATTTATAAAAAAAAATTAATTGGACGAATGTGACAAGCATTCTTCCATCCTTCACAAATTCTGACCACATTTTTTTGCCAATGCAGTGGTTTCCTATGATCGTCAGCTCCATCTAGTACACCATACAAAAAGATGTTGCGCTGCTAAGCTAATAATGAAGAATGCATAAATATTTCCAATGAAATGTATGAACAAATAAATGAGACCTAGATGTGCAATACACACTGTGCAGACTGGTGGCGCTCTGTACCGATACCTACAAATAAATGTCAAATTCTGTATATTATACAAACATAGTGTTAATAAATGTTGTACAATATAAGAACACAAATAGCTAAATCTGAAACCGCGTATAATAATCTCTTCTTAAACATCCAGTAATAGAACATTGCTTCTTCCGTGTGCATAAACATCCTACACCAAACTGGATATGAATGTGCTCATGAAATGAAAACGTTTATGAGCACGGAACAAGCGACTTTGTTCTATCACTTGATGTTTGCGACCCAGTTCACAAGCGAGAGCCAAGCGAATCCACTGCGGGTTACCGCATCGCACCCGACTCGCGCGGCAATTCACACTGCCATATGCGAACTGAGGGGAGTGTCAATACACTGTTAACGATACCCCCATTTCAGCTCACATATCGCACTGCAAACTGACCGTTCGGACATGAATCAGATCGCATAGGTGTGAACACCCATGCGATCCGATTCTGTGCAGGCGCAAAAAAGGGTCCTATAGGAGTTTGGTTCGAATGTGATGCGATTTCAGCCATACTATTTGCATGGCTGAAATTGCATCGCACAGACATTGCATGTGATGTGAACAGCAATGCGCTGCGGATCACATGCGATGTCAGTCATCGCACTAGTGTGAACCGCCACTGAGAATAGACTAATGATTATACGCTGTTTCATATTTACAAATTTTATATTCATATTGTATAACATTTATTAACACTATGTTTGTATAATATATGGAATCTGAATGGTACACATTGGTATAGCTCCATCAGTCTGCACAGTGTGTTGCACATATAAGTTTTATTTATTTGTTCATACACATATTGGAATTATTTACAGATTCTTCATTTTTAATTTAGCAGCGCAGCATCATTTGTTATTTTAGGCGTGGGAACAGAAGCTATTTTTATTTTATCTTTTTCAAATATGAATTTTATTAACATCCAGTGAGGGCAAGACGGTACATAACATATATAAGTAGCCAGTAAACATAGAGTTGTCCATAGTTACTGAACAGATACAAAGATCAGTCTATCGTCTCATGGTTCTATGCTTAGTTACAAATAACATAACATCTAGGGTTCATTACGTCCGGCCAGGAACTCCTCTCTCAAAATGGGGAGTCTCCAATCTGGCACCCCATATCTCTGTTCAGATTACATATCAAGCCCCTACCCACTCCTTATTTCCTTATTCTGGGGGTAGAGAAAGGAGGAAGAGGGGAAAGGAAGGGGAGGTATAGAAGGGAAAAGGGAAGAAACTGGAAAACAGAAGTGGGAGGAGGGGGAGAAGGATGGAGAGGGGGGTGGGGAGGGAGTAGTAGATGGAGGATGGGGCCAAGGGCTCTCGGAAGTCAGAGGCTTATATGAACAAGAGAGCGAGACCCTCAAGCTGGGGCTGTGGGGCGCTATTTTTATTTATTCATTTCACTATTGTTATTTAGTGGTGGAGCAGGAGCCTCAATAATATTTTTTTATTAGCTCCATCTAGCGGCCATAATGCAGTAGTTTTTCTGATTGAGGTGTTTCAGAAAAAAATATAGGATTATGGCCACTAGATGGAGCTGATGATCATAGGAAACCATTGTATTAAGCAAAATCTAGTTATAATTCATGAAAATTGAGCGAATGCTTATCACATTTTCCGAAGAATGTAGAAGGGGAAGAGTCGTCTGTTTCTTTAGCTCATTGAGGGTAGGCCAAATAGATAAATGTGCTTTCATGCCCGCAGGACTTGAAGAAAAAAACAGCCAAAAACGTCAGTAGCTTATCAGGGATGTTTTCAGCTTTTACCAGCGCTATATTACCGCTGTTTTTTCAAGTTTTTTCGTGTTTTTAAAGGGCCAGCGGTTTTTTTTTTCAATTGGTCTAAAACGTCCAAAAACATTGGGGATTGACGTTTTTGGACGTGTTTAAGTGTTTGAATATTTTTACAGCTGAAAAACGTAAAAAAAAACCCCTCAGGTCTTTTTTTACAGCTCAAAAACGTCACTGCTAAAAACAGCTGATAACAGCCTATGTGTGCATGAACACATAAGATAACATGATGGAGGGTTTATTGACTGTATAAAAAACTTCTGCAGCTAAAAAAACAGCTGCAAAACAGTCAAAAACATCCTGTGTGCATAAACTTATTAAAACAACAATGCCATCTGTTACATAGATGTCAACATGTTCCTCAGTCCTTTTCCCTATGGTTTATTCTAAACCATCCTTTCTCAAGCAGGGTTCCAGCTTTCTGAGGCTACTATGGGTACCTTGAACAGTACAGCTGGCCATATACTGAGCAATTTTCAGTCGGTTCCTGATGATTAGTATCTCCACTTCCTTCATTCTCGCCTAGGTCAGGATGATATACAGGTGCTGGTCATATAATTAGAATTCCATTCAAAAAGTGAAACTTGTATATTATATTCATTCATTACACACAGAATGATATATTTCAAATGTTTATTTCTTTTAGTTTTGATGATTATAACTGATGACTAAGGAAAATCCCAAATTCAGTATCTCAGAAAATTAGAATATTGTGAAAAGGTTCAATATTGAAGACATCTGGTGCCACTCTCTGATCAGCTAATTAACTCAAAACACCTACAAAGGCCTTTAAATGGTCTCTCAGTCTAGTTCTGTAGGCTACACAATCATGGGGAAGACTGCTGACTTGACTGTTGTCCAAAAGACGACCATTGACACCTTGCATGAGGAGGGCAAGGTCATTGCAAAAGAGGCTGGCTGTTCACAGAGCTCTGTGTCCAAGAACATTAATAGAGAGGTGAAGGGATGGAAAAGATGTGGTAGAAAAAAGTGTACAAGCAATAGGGATAACCGCGCCCTGGAGAGGATTGGGAAACAAAACCCATTCAAAAATGTGGGGGAGATTCACAAAGAGTGGACTGCAGCTGGAGTCAGTGCTTCAAGAACCACTACGCAGAGACGTATGCAAGACATGGGTTTCAGCTGTTGTATTCCTTGTATCAAGCCACTCTTGAACAACAGACAGCGTCAGAAGCGTCGCGCCTGGGTTAAAGACAAAAAGGACTTGACTGCTGCTGAGTGGTCCAAAGTTATGTTCTCTGATGAAAGACAATTTTGCAGTTCCTTTGGAAATCAGGGTCCCAGAGTCTGGAGGAAGAGAGGAGAGGCACACAATCCACGCTGCTTGAGGTCCAATGTAAAGTTTCCACAGTCAGTGATGGTTTGGGGTGCCATGTCATCTGCTGGTGTTGGTCCACTGTGTTTTCTGAGATCCAAGGTCAACGTAGCCGTATACCAGGAAGTTTTAGAGCACTTCATGCTTCCTGCTGCTGACCAACTTTATGGAGATGCAGATTTCATTTTCCAACAGGACTTGGCACATGCACACAGTGCCAAAGCTACCAGTGCCTGGTTTAAGGACCATGGTATCCCTGTTCTTAATTGGCCATCAAACTCGCCTGACCTTAACACCATAGAAAATCAATGGGGTATTGTGAAGAGGAAGATGCGGTATGCCAGACCCAACAATGCAGAAGAGCTGAAGGCCACTATCAGAGCAACCTGGGCTCTCATAACACCTGAGCAGTGCCACAGACTGATCGACTCCATGCCATGCCGCATTGCTGCAGTAATTCAGGCAAAAGGAGCCCCAACTAAGTATTGAGTGTTGTACATGCTCATACTTTTCATGTTCATACTTTTCTGTTGGCCAAGATTTCTAAAAATCCTTTCTTTGTATTGGTCTTAAGTAATAATCTAATTTTCTGAGATACTGAATTTGGGATTTTCCTTATTTGTCAGTTATAATCATCAAAATTAAAAGAAATAAACATTTGAAATATATCATTCTGTGTGTAATGAATGAATACAATATACAAGTTTCACTTTTTGAATGGAATTAGTGAAATAAATCAACTTTTGGATGATATTCTAATTATATGACCAGCACCTGTATTCAGCTACCTACGGTTTGCTATGTCTTTGTTATGCCTGTGTGATGTAGACATCCCAGGAGGCAGTTCTGTTTGGCGCATGTGCAGAAACACTGTGGATCTTTACCAGGTCTGTGGGCGTGTTGTTGCATGTGCCAGATCTCATCTCAAGATGGTAGTGTGGGACCATAGCAATAATGGAAAGACAACGCTAGACTCCATGGACTAGTAAGCTACATATTACATAGTTAGTCTGTTTGAAAAAAGAAAACAAGTCCTTCAAGTTCAACCAACGGAAGAAAAAAAAATACAATCCTATATACACAATCATATACCCACAGTTGATCCAGAGGAAGGCAAAAAAAACCATTAAAGCATGATCCAATTTGCCCCAGCAGGGGAAAAAATGATTTCCTGATCTCACGAGAGGCAATCAGATATTTCCTGAATCAACTTTACCTATAAATGTTAGTATCCAATTATATTATGTGTTTCTTGGAAAATATCCAGGCCTTTTTAAAAACTTGAGCTGGCCAGAACCAGCTCTTGAGGGAGTCTATTCCACATTTTCACAGCTTTTACTGTGAAGAAGCCTTTCCGTATTTGGAGATTAAATCTCTTTTCCTCCGGATCTAAAGTTTGACCCCTTGTCCTCTGTGATGACCTTAACCACTTGCCGATCACCTCGTGTACTTTTACTGCTGCAGAGTGGCGCTGTAGCACGAATCGGCGTTTATAAACGGCGACTCGCTCGTGCGCCTGCCGCACTCTGCAGTTGTGTGGCCGCGGGTCCGGCGGACTCGATGTCTGTCGGCTACTTGCACTTGCCTGGCAGAGAAGAAGAATGGGGAACCGCTGAGGTAAACATGGCGGTTCCCCGCTCTGTCAGGCGGCATGTAAGAGATCTACTGATCCCTGTCACTGGGATCAGTTAGATCTCTTATGCCCCTGGCAGCCCAGCCCCCTCACAGTTAGAACACACCTGGGGAACACAGCACAGTTAACCCCTTCACTGCCCCCTGCAGGTTAACCCTCTCCCTGCCAGTGACATTTATACAGTAATCAGTGGATATTTAAATTTCTGATCGCTATATAAATGTCATTGGTCCGAAAAAAGTGTAAAAAATGTCCGACATGTCCACTGCAATATCACAGTCCCGATAAAAATCGCAGATTGCCGCCATTACTAGTAAAAAAAAAAAATAGTAAAAACATTATAAATGAATTCTAATGGTTTTGTAAACGTGGCAACTTTTGCGCAAACCAATCAATAAACACCGATCGCAATTTTTTTTTTCCCACAAATATGAGGAAGTATATATATCGGCCAAAACTGATGAATAAATTAGTTTTTTTTAATATATATATATTTTTTGGATTTGTATTTTAGCAAAAAGTAAGAAATATTGATTTTTTTGCAAAATTGTCACTCTTTTTTTGTTTATAGCGGTGATCAGAAATGACGCAGAGGTGATCAAATACCACCAAAAGTAAGCTCTATTGGTGGGGAAAAAAAGGACGCAAATTTTGTTTGGGTACAGCGTCGCAGTTGTCAGTTGAAGCGACACAGTGCTGAATGGCAAAAAGTGCTCTGGTCCTAATGTGGGAAATCCTTCAGGTTCTTAAGTGGTTAAAGTGAATAACTCAACACCAAGTTCACTATATGGACCACTTATGTATTTATACATGTTGATCATATCCCCCCCTTAATCTCCTCAAGAGAGAATAAATTCAGTTCCTCTAATCTTTCCTGATAGCTGAGCTCCTCCATGGCTCTTACCAGTTTGGTTGCTCTTCTCTGCACTTTCTCCAGTTCCCCGATATCCTTTTTTCAGAAATGGTGCCAAAACTGAACTGCATATTCCAGATGAGATCTTACTAATGATTTGTACAGGGGCAAAATTAGATCTCTCTCTCTGCAGTCCAGCACGGTATGTTTTTTTTTTTCCGGGCTGATTCCTCACTGTTCCCATGATCATTGAAACTCTAGGAGGCGAGATCTTGACAGTTATTTTGTGTTTCTTCCATTTGCAAATAATCACACCAACTGTTGTTACCCTCTCACCAAGTTGCTTGGCGATGGTCTTTTAGCCCATTCCAGCCTCGTGTAGGTCTACAATCTTGTCCCTGAGATCCTTGGACAGCTCTTTAGTCTTGACCATGGTGGAGAGATTGGAATCTGATTGATTGCTTCTGTGGACAGGCGTGTTTTATACAGATAAGCTGAGATTAGAAGCACCCCCTTTTCAGAGAGTGCTCCTAATCTCAGCCCGTTACCTGTATAGAAGACACCTGGGAGCCAGAAATCTTGCTGATTGATAGGGGATCAAATACTTATTACACTTAGGGCCGGTTCACACTGCTCCGATCTCAGAGATCAGCTGTGATTCGCACCGCACTGCAGTGTGAGTCACATGCGATCTCTGTGCAATGCAAATTCAGCCATAGAGATTGTATGGCTGAATTCACATCACAATCAGAGCAAACTCGCACAGGACCCTTTTTTCGCAGGGTCAGAATCTGTTCACACCATGGGATCCGATTCCTGTGCGAGTTTGCAGTTCCCACTTCGATATGCAAACTGATTTGGGGGTGACATTAGCTTTCTATTGACACTCCCCACAGTATGCATAGTACAGTGTGAACTGCCACCGGGAGACAATCGATGCGGGAACCCGCAGTGGATAAGCAGGGTTCCCGCATCGCTGCAGTGTGAACCGGCCCTTATTAAAATGCAAATCAATTGATAACTTTTTTGAAATGCGTCTTTCTCAATATTTTTGTTGTTATTCTGTCTCTCACTGTTAAAATAAAAATACCAATAAAATTATAGACCGATCATTTCTTTGTCAGTGGGCAAATGTACAAAATCAGCAGGGGATCAAATACTTTTTTCACTCACTGTAAATATGATATGTTTATATCTATTTACTAATGCTGACTGCATAAGGATTGAAAATAGTAATCTTGGTTCAGGGAGTGAAATTCCACTTTAAAGCCCCTACACACAATGCGAAATTTGTACGGTAATTTTCGTACGGCAACCGATCTGCTGATTTTCGGATCCTTACTATGGTACTGTCGACAGCCAATTCCAATATTTCGTACGACAAAAGCTGGATGTGCAGACTATAAAGTTTTTGTCAGATGTGAACACAATGTCCAATTTTCGTTTAATTAGTACGGTTTTTGTCTGAAAAAAGTTGTAAGAGCAAGACTGCACATGCTTAGAAACTAAAGAATACATACAAAACCATTCAACACATTAGGTCACTTCTGAAGTTGAATTCTGGAGTACGAGAATTTTCGTATGGTCAGTAACCTCTTCACCTTCGACATGAGACAAGCATGCAACAAAAAACAGACGACCGTTCACGGTCGTCCGAAAATCTGATTGTGTGTACGAGGCTTAAGAGCTCAACAGCTAGTGCTTAGACTCTGTGTGAGCTGCGTCACCAACCAAGGAATGTTGTCATACCAGCTTTAGGCTGGGTTCACACTTTTCTGACACGACAATAATTTGACTTTGATCCTACTTTGCTCTGCGACATGTGTCCTACAACAGTCCCACATCGGACCTACATCGGTCCGACTTCTGTGAACAGGATCTGACAAACTAAAAAAAAAATAAACAAAAATGACAGGGGTTCCCCCTCCAAGAGCTTACCAGGCCCTTCGGTCTGCTATGGATTTTAAGGGGAACCCCAAAATCCATACCAGACCCTTATCTGAGCACGCAGCCCGGCAGGTCAGGAAAAAAAAAGGTTCAAAAATAAACCCACTACACAGGTTTTTAAAGTATTCCATTAAGACAACTCCGGCGTCTTCTTTCTTCTGCTCTTTTGTGGGGTTTTCTTTCTCCTCAGGGGTCTTCTTTCTTCTGTTGGTTCTTCTCCCCCCCCCTCTGCGCCATCTTCTGCTCTTTTGCCAGTTCTCCTCTCTGCGTTGTCTTATGCTCTTTTGCCGGGTCTTCTCTGCTTTCTTCTCCCTCTGTTCTTCTCTGTTCTTATTCTGATGTTGACTCGACGATATCTCCCGCACTAATGCTGGCTCTGCTGTGTGCAAGGTCTTATATTGGCATGGGGCAGGGCCACCCGCTGACATCTCACGGAGGCCCCGCCCCCTTGTGACATCACCGCCCCATCATGCCCCAAGCGGTATGTCACAAGGAGCGGGTCTCCGGATGACATCAGCAGGTGGCCCCTCCCCATATCAATATAAGTCCTTGCACACAGCGGAGCAAGCATTAGTGCGGGAGATCGTGTCGAGTCAACATCGAAAGAAGAACAGAGGGAGAAGACAGCGGAGAAGACCCTGCAAAAGAGCAAAAGACGTCGCAGAGAGTGAGAAGAACTGGCAAAAGAAAGAAGACCCCGCAAAAGGAGGAGGGAGAAGAGCTGGAGAGGGAGAAGACGCCGGAGCTGCCTTACTAAAATACTTTAAAAACCTGTGTGTGTGTTTATTTTTGACCCTTTTTTTTTAGGTGTAGGGGTACACTGTACCCCATACTCATTCACATAGGTTGGGGGGCCAGGATCTGGGGGCCCCTTATTAAAGGGGGCTTCCAGATTCCAATAAGCCCCCTGCCCGCAAACCCAGACAACCCCGGGTTGTCGGGAAGAGGCCTTTGTCCTCATCAACATGGGGACAAGGTGCTTTGGGGTGGGGGGCGCAGCGCTTCCTCTGCCCCAAAGCACCCCCCCCATGTTGAGGGCATGTAGCCTGGTATGGTTCAGGGGGGTGCTCGCTCGTCCCCACCCCCTTTCCTGACCTACCGGGCTGCATGCTCGGATAAGTGTCTGGTATGGATTTTGGGGGGGAACCCATGCCAGTTTTTTTTAAATTTGGCATGGAGTTTCCCTTCAAGATCCTCAGAGCACAAGTCACATGCCAAAGTCGGATCAGTTAAGATAATGATCCGACTTCAGTGTTTTTCAATGGGCTGAAGTAGGATCAAAGTCGGACAAAAGTAGTACAGGAACCTTTTTCAAAGTCGGCCCAACTTGTGTCGGATCAGTTAAAGCGGAGTTCCACCAAAGGGAACTTCCGCGTGTCGGATTCCCCCCTCAGGTGTCACATTCGGCACCTTTCAGGGGGAGGAGGGAGAGGATACCTGTCTTTGACAGGTGTCCTTTTCCCCCACATTCGGGAGCTCGGGCCGCGTCCGCTGACATTAGCGGCCCAGCTCCCTCCTCCTCCGCCACCAGGCCAGAGAGAGAGCGCAGCAGCGGCTGATCGCGCATGAGCAGTAGGGGTCTGGCATGTAGCTGAAAGGCTCCACTGCCGGGGTCCTTTAATCTCAATGGTGGTGGCTGCGCTCGACCAGCCATCCCAAAAATCAGTAGCGGTGATGACATCACTGGACTCCAGGACAGGTAAGTGTCCTAATGTTAAAGGTCAGCAGCTAATGTATGTGTAGCTGCTGACTTTTAATTTTCACAGGTGCGGCAGACCTCCTCTTTAAGACAGCTCTCATGGGGAATCATTGATTTAGTGATGTAATGGAACTTGTACTCCAAATGTCTGTCCGTTTGTCGGACTAGTGTGAACCCAGCCTTACTCTCCCCCACCCATCTTCTATGAATATGTGCACAACTCTACAAACTCATTTGACTTCCTGTTAACTCCTCTTAAATGGCGTGGTTACTATGTAAGACATTGTTGCCAATATATACACATATTGATAAGTTTACAGCATTGTTATCAGAGTTTTGATTGCTTTAACCACGCTGAAGGTATATGACCATTGCATCTGATGCTTCTTCTAATTTGGAATGTATTGCTAGATATTCAGTCACTATGACTTTCCTTGTTGGACACTGAAAATGAATAAAATAAGATTAAATATTAAGTGGTTGCTATGGACAGTTGAATCTATTTTTAGAGGGAGGCGGGATTTTTTAAGTTTGAACCTCACACCTTGTAAGGAAGTAAGATGACTACAGACAGAGAATAGAGAAGCAGTGCCTTTACTGGGCCCTTATATAAAATCTTTGGAAGCAAGACTGTGCATTATGGGTGGCGACCACTGTATCTAGTATGACCAGGGCCGGCTCTACCACTAGGCGAAGTAGGCGGCCGCTTAGGGCGCACTGCCGTCTAGGGGCACCTGGCCACTGTTGATCAGTCACTGGCTGCTCTGCACTCTGCATTGATTCATGTAAAAACTGACACAGTCTGACTGAGATAATAGGATTGCATTATCACATGCCATTTGCAAATGTATATAGAAATAGTAACTGATCTGCCAAATACCCCCCCCCCCCCGCCCCCTTGAGGCTGTATTTCATGGGCACCGGTGAAGCTGTATTTGATGGGCACAGGTGAAGCTGTATTTGATGGGCACAGGTGAGGCTCTATTGATTGGCGCTGGTGAAGCTGTATTTCATGGGCACTGGTGAGGCTGCATTTGATTGGTGCTGATCAGGCTGCATTTGATTGGCACTGATCAGGCTGGGCAGGGAAAAGGGGGTGGAGTCAGGGGTGGAGCCAAGGGGGCGGCAAAATGAGGTTTCGCCTAGGGTGTCAAAATCCTTGCACCAGCCCTGAGTATAACTATATAGAATATATAAGTACAGTGAGCAGGAACAATTCAGGATAGACTACAGGGTAAAGTGATTGTCCTCAATACGTCAATGTAATAACTGATTTAAGAAAACTTTATTTATTTTTAGTTTACACATACATGTAATAATATCATTTAAAAAGGGGTCATTTGTATGACAGTGGCCTCTCCAATTCTGCCATTGATGAGGTTGCATGGTTTTGGGTTATATTTCATGTTTTTCTGACCTCTGATGTTTTCTTCTAACAACCCACAACTGAACTGTATCATTAATACACATTTTCAGGCAGCTTCTGAACAAAAAAAGAAAACCGCTTGGATCAATAAGTGACAGATGTGATGTATGGATCTTTTAAGTATAATCAGAGTAGGATTAAGAAGAGAGCCGATGAAACACCAGCTTGTGACCTCTAACATGAAAGAAACTCCGAAGGGTCCATGTATAAAACTTTGCTGTACGAATGTAACAAACATTTGCACAGCCCCAATTAAACCTGCCATATTTTGAGCAATATAATAATCTCCTCTGATCATAAGCACCATCTAGTGGCCATATATGTGTGTTATTTAAAAAAATTATGGCTTCTCTTGAGAAAGATGAATTGACAATCAAATGCTGTTGCTTTGACCTATCTCTGCTGCAAGACCTGTGAGTGCCTCTATACTTGTTTTGGACTTATATGGATATTTCATTGTGGGTGAGAACCCAGGCATTTACATCATACATTGTGTGTGTTGGCTACCCTTGGGATACATTATGACCACTAGATGGCGCACCTTGTATCCTTGAATGTTACATTCTATGCCAGAAACCAACCTATACTCAACTGATGAGTGCTGATGACATCAGTATGTCTGCAACAAATGGAAAAGGCCACAACCCTATTCAGTTTTTAATCACTGACCTAAACAGACATGGCTGTATACTAATGACCATCAGTATAGATCCATACACCCCCTGTAATGCATTGCTGTCTATTTTCCATCCACAGAGGGATGAAAAATGAACAGACAGAACACCCGTGTGAAAGGGTGATTAACCTAAATGTGCAGCACTCAGAAAATGAATAAACAAAGTATATATATTGTGCAATACATACACTTTACACAAATAAATAATAGCAAAGTTAAAAAAGGCGCATGTATACATATAAGTGATATGTGAACACCAAACTACTATTCAAAGTCCAGTGTGCAATCATGTGCAAGTCCATTTGAATTTCAATAGTGCATCATTGTGACATGCTCACCATCATAGACCTCTAAATTATAGGAGGTCAAAAAAAGTCTGATGGAGAATTGTATACCATACAAATCCGATCTCAATCCTCAAGAGGGATCCAAGTTGGATGGAGTCGGTCAACTCAGAGGACTCTCATCAAATCCAGTGTCTCCCTCTCACAAATTCCCTCCGTAAAAGAATCAGAGAAACCATCTCATGCTCTCTGCAAAATAGGTTTTATGAATGATAAAACCACAAGTATGCTCACATAGATCAAATTTGTCTCCAGTGCTCAATAAGTAAAAACTCCTCTCTGTAAACAGCATGACAGGCAAAAACAACACCGCTACTCATCAGACTCCCAGCGGCTAGCATAGAGCAGCCCTGTATAGCGTGATGACGTCACAAGGTAAGCCCTACCTTATGGGTTACGGCCCTGTGGCGGGACTGCATCCTTTTTTATGATTACTATAATTTATTTGTGTGATGTGTGTGTATTGCTCAATATACTGTATATATACTTTATTAATTCAGTTTCTGTATGCTGCACTTTGAGGTTAATCAGATTTTGAATTATTTCTGTGGGTGAATCTGTTTGTGTGCTGGCTAGCTTTTTTGATAGAGGAGTTGGAAAATGCTGCACAGTAACGTTTTTTGTATTCTTTTTCACCGTGTGGAAAGGACCCTAAAATAAAAATGAAACTCCTTACAACTTAAAGCCTAGTTGAGCCTTCGTTAAGTCTAACTCCAAGTTATTTGTCACTTTAAATAGTTTGTTTGGACCAAGATGATCCAAATGGACGATTTCCTTCACTAACAGCAGCTGTGAGTGTTGTACAAACTGTAACATCAGCTGCCTACAGTATATATCGCTGTGTTCTGGAGGCCCCGCCCTTTGACGTCATAATGGCCAGGGCCTCCGGGTGACTTCAGTGGGTGGCCCCGCCCCATTCCAATATAAGTCAATGCAGAACACGATTAGTCCAGGAGATCATGTTGTATCAACATGGGAGAAAGAGGAGAAGACAGCGGCAAAAAAGTAGAAGATAGAAGACCCCTCATAAGAAAGAAGACCCTGCAAAAGAGCAGAAGAAAGAAGACGCCAGAGAGGGAGAAGACACCAGAGCTGATTTAATAAAATATTTTAAAAACCTGTGTTGTGTTTTTTTTTGGACACTTTTTTCAGATGAATGGATAGGGGTACAATGTACCCCATACTCATTCACATAGGGTGGGGGGCCGGGATCTGGGTGCCCACCTTGTTAAAGCGGGCTTCCAGATTCCGATAAGCCCCCACCCGCAGACCCCGACAACCACCAGAAAGGGTTGTCGGGAAGAGGCCCCTGTCCTCATCAGCATGGGGACAAGGTGCTTTGGGGTGGGGGGCAGGGCCCCCCCTACCCCAAAGCACCCACCCACCCCATGTTGAGGGCATGTGGCCTGGTATGGTCCAGGAGGGGGGGCACCCGCACATAGGGTGGGGGGCCGGGATTTGGGGGCCCACCTTGTTAAAGGGGGCTTCCAGATTTCGATAAGCCCCCACCCGCAGACCCCGACAATCACCAGAAAGGGTTGTCGGGAAGAGGCCCCTGTCCTCATCAGCATGGGGACAAGGTGCTTTGGGGTGGGGGGCAGGGCCCCCCCTGCCCCAAAGCACCCACCCACCCCATGTTGAGGGCATGCGGCCTGGTATGGTCCAGGGGGGGGGGCCCGCTCATCCCCACCCCTTTTCCTGGCCTGCCAGGTTGTGTGCTCGAATAAGGGTCTGGTATGGACTTTGGGGGGTACCCTATGCTGTTTTTTTGGCGTGGGGGTTCCCTTTAAAATCCATACCAGACCGAAAGGTCTGGTACATCTTGAGGGGGGAACCCTACGCAATTTTTAAAAAAAAAATTTGCGGTAGTTACCCTTTAAGATCCTCGGCTCACAAGTCGCACCGCAAATCGGATCATCATGATCTGACTTCTATTCAAATCAATGGGCTCCCATAGGGAACCATTGATTTTGAATAGAGGCAGAGAAATGCCTAATGAGGCTTAACGGTGTGTATACAACGTTAAGCTGCGTTTTTGTACGTTTTTACAGCTGAAAAACGTCTCTCAGAACCCACTGGTCTTGTTTTTTTTTTCTTTTTTACAGCTCAAAAACGCCACAGCCAGAAACAGTTGATAACAGCCTATGTGTGCATGAACACATAGGATAACATGATGGGGAGTTTATTGGCTGTAGAAAAAAAAATGTCTGCAGCTAAAAACAGCTGCTGTAAAAAACGTCCAGTGTGCATGAGGCCTTGAAGTTTACCCAGTAGCCGACCGGCCGCCGTGGCTTGATGGTGGCAACTTGGTTCCTTATCGTGAAATGGCATCACCTGGCGGCGGCTGCGAGAACATGTATTGTGAGCGCGCGCGCCGTCTGAAGCGTGCTAACTGTGTTGCGGGGGAGCCAGGGAGCGGGTAGGGCGGACCCCATCTCCCCCGGCTACCCACGATGGCTCTCCCACACTGAGAGAACGGAGGTCCATGTATGTAAACTCGGATCTCCGTTTTGACAGAGAGGGAAGGGCTGTGATCACAGGCTCCCTGTATATGGAAGCCGTGATCACTCCCCCTGCCAGCCCAGCCCCCATACATTTAGAACACACTGCGGGAACACAGTTAACCCCTTCGAGTGCCCCCTCCAGGTTAACCCCTTCACTGCCAATGGCATTTATACAATAACCAGTGCATTTTCATAGCATTGATCACTGTATAAATGCCAATGGTTCCAAAAAAGTGTCAAAATGGTCCGACATGTCCGCCGCAATATCGCAGTACCGCTAAAAACCGCAGATCACTGCCATTACTAGTAAAAAAAAAAAAAAAATCCATAAATTAATTCTCATAATTTGTAAACGCGGGAACTTTTGCACAAACCAATCAATAAACGCTGATTGCAATTTTTTTTTTTTACCAAAAATATGAGGAAGAATATAAATCGGCCAAAACCAATTAAAAAAATGTTTTTTTATTTGTATTTTAGCAATAAGTTAAAAATGTTGTTTTTTTGCAAAATTGTCGCTCTTTTTTTGTTTAGGCTACTTTCATTTTGCAGCGGTAGCGGTAAAACTCTGCAGTTTTACCAGCGATATGGCTCCGCTATGCAGGTGGGAGCGCGGCACTTTTAACCCCCCCCCACAAGGTGTTAAAATGGTGTTAAAAGTGCCGGCGCTCCGCGCTACCGAGGTGGTGTGCAGCCGTGGCTTGACGGTGGCAACTTGGTTTCTCATCGTGAAATGGCGTCACCTGGCGGCGGCCGTGAGAACATGTATTGTGAGCGTGCGCGCCGTCTGAAGCGCGCTCACTGTGTTGCGGGGGAGCCAGGGAGTGGGTGTGATAAGTGATCACATTCCCTCTGAGCTTCCCAGTGACTGGCTGTGCAGCAGGGGTGTGTCTGGACAAGCCTGATCCTTGGAGGAGAGCACACTGAATTCCCAGCATAGCTAAAGAACTCACCATGATGTGCTCTGCTGCTCAGTGTGGTCAGCTTTTAATAGGAAAGCAGAGGGAGTGGCAGGAACACCAGGGATTTCACATAAATGAAGCAATACAAAGAGAACAGGATACTTTCCCATACAAGCACATGATACCGCAGACACATATCAGGAATATGAAGTGTTGGGGTAACAAACGCTTTAAAGCGTAACTCCACTTTTATTGAGAAAAAAACGTTCCCCTCAAACATTGCAGGGATTATAACATCTTTGTTGCAGATTCCTACCTTTTGTTATTCTGAAGAAATCCCTCTGTGTTTGTGCCTCTGTTCTGAGTGGGTCTAATAGGAGTGGTTTCATAATTATCAGTCAGGTGTGCAGATGCAGAACAATACTGAGGAAATCTGCTGGGCCTGCATCCCTTTAAACGTGTTCCTATTGTAAGTATCTCTCCAAAAATGACATTTTTGTTGCAGGAGATGCCTGAAATCTGACTTGTATCTTAGGCAGACTTCTGGGAAAACTGGTGAGCCAATCACACAAGCAGGAAATGATGTTTCTGGGGAGTGGTCGGTATACACTCTGTGTACAGAACAACTCCAGGTAGCCATATTGCAATGCATTCTCAGAAAATTACAGAGCTGCAGAGTGAAAAGTAAAGGTAATTTTTAATGACATTCAATGACAATATGACTTTTGTCGCAATTATATGCGCTATATTAATCTTTCTTTATTTTCGTTTTTTTCCCCACGAAAGTGGAGTTACCCTTTAAGTAAATCAAACCCTTGATGTTATGAATCCTCTACTTATTGTAAAGCTGGTTAAAGCCAGTGATGGTTGCAGTGGAAGAGTTGGAGACACAGGGAAAGGCAAATTTGGAGTAGCAGAGCTACCATTGATTTATTGCCTATGAAAGTTTTATGTGGACAGCTTTGGACATGTGCTCTCCTAATGGAACAGAACTGTGTGCTTGCATTTGACATGCATGTCCACTGGACAGTTCATATTCATACTCAAAACACATTGGCAGCTGTCATAGAGAATAATAGAAAAGTGTCAGTAGATTTCCATGGAGTGGTAAAAGCAGGGGCTTGAGCCATGGTTTACCCCCCCCCTCCCACCAGCTCAGGGCTGTCCACATGCAATGGCTACGGTGTGTCCACCCACCCACCCCTCCTACGGCTTCACAGCTGTGAAAAATATTAAACCGCATGTTGCATTTGGCAGGCAGTAATGCCGATAAATGTAACCCATATAAGTGTATGGGGTTGCTTGGCAACAGCTCTACAACCATATGCAATGCACGGAGCTGGGATTGTAATGCAATGGGTTCAGGCTTCTTAATTAAGGTAAAAACAGGTGGACATTTTGCCTCCTCACCAGCTATCAAAACACCCTCTGGAAACTGATCCAACAAGGATTGCTTTTCAGAGGGATGGAAAGGGTTGCCACGTGTCAGAACAAGCTATAGATGAGATTCCAAATGTCCATGCGGCTCCGACTCTGTGATCTCACGTCTGCAAATGGCAAAACTATTGTAAATTGCATTGTGAGAAATGTATGACTGTCTTGAAGGGAACATTATTCTGCATAGATTTTTCTTATGGGTTTCTCTAAATAACCAGACAGGCTTTATCATTTCTATTACTCAGATAACGCATCATACAGATTTGTGTGTAATTGCAGTAATCTTTTAGAATACTTTTGGCTATGCTTATCATGTTTCATCCCTCGGGAAATACAGTCGGATTCTTGGGCTGATAAATTAGCCTGTCGCTCAGGACAGAATTCTAGACTTCTAAACAAAAATGTACAAATGTTCCTATCTATTACCATTAAAATAGCTGCCACATGGGTTTAAACCTATGTTTATACAGTATATATACTGCATACCTTGTATACAGTGTGCTTTGTCTGCTCAATTGAATTATCCATCATTGTTTCTGGTTTACTTTAGGATACATTTAGGCTACATTCACACTAGCTGCACTTTAACCTGCTGGCTAGTGTCAGTGGCAGATAGAAAACAGCATAGGGGTGCGCAGTCTATTGCACTAGGGTGTGCACCCCAAAGCTTCAACACACATGCATGCGTGTGTATATAATGTATGTATGTGTGTGTGTGTATATATATATATATATATATATATATATGTGTGTGTGTGTTTGTGTATATATATATATATATATATATATATATATATATATATATATATATATATATACAGTATCTCACAAAAGTGAGTACACCCCTCACATTTTAGTAGATATTTTATTCTATCTTTTCATGTGACAACACTGAAGAAATTACACTTTGCCACAATGTAAAGTAGTGAGTGTACAGCCATTAATGTCTAAACTGCTTGCAACAAAAGTGAGTACGCCCCTAAGTGAAAATGTCCAACTTGGGCCCAAATGTCCATTTTCCCTCCCCGTTGTCATGTGAATCATTAGTTTTACAAGGTCTCAGGTGTGAATGGGGACCAGGTGTGTTAAATTTGGTGTTATCACTTTCACTCTCTCATACTGGTCACTGGAAGTTCAACATGGCACCTCATGGCAAAGAACTCTCTAAGGATCTGATGAAAAGAATTGTTGCTCTACATAAAGATGGCCTAGACTATAAGAAGATTGCCAAGACTCTGAAACTGAGCTGCAGCACGGTGGCTAGGACCATACAGTGGTTTGCCAGGACATGTTCCACTCAGAATAGGCTTTGTCATAGTTGACCAAAGACCTTGAGTGCACATGCTCAGCGCCATATCCTGAGGTTATCTTTAGGAAATAGACAGTGCTGCCATCATTGCTGCAGAGGTTGAAGGGGTGGGGGGTCAGCCTGTCAATGCTCAGACCATACGCTGCACACTGCATCAAATTGGTCTGCATGGCTGTCATCCCAGAAGGAAGCCTCTTCTAAAGATGATGCACAAGAAAGCCCGCAAACAGTTTGCTGAAGACAAGTAGACTAAGGACATGGATTACTGGAACCATGTCCTGTGGTCTGATGAGACCAAGATAAACTTATTTGGTTCAGATGGTGTCAAGCATGTGTGGCGGAAACCAGATGAGGAGTACAACGACAAGTGTGTCTTGCCTACAGTCAAGCATGGTGGTGGGAGTGTCATAGTCTGGGGCTGCATGAGTGCTGCCAGCACTGGGGAATCATGAATGCAAACATGTACTGTGACATACTGAAGCAGAGTATTATCCCCTCCCTTCAGAGACCAGGCTGTAGGGCAATATTCCAACATAACGACTCCAAACACACCTCCAAGATGACCACTGCCTTGCAAAGAAGCTGAGGGTATAGGTGATGGACTGGCCAAGCATGTCTCTAGACCTAAACTCTATTGAGCATCTATGGGGCATCCTCAAATGGAAGGTGGAGGAGTACAAGGTCTCTAACATCCACCAGCTCTGTGATGTCATCATGGAGGAGTGGAAGAGGACTCCAGGGGCAACCTGTGAAGCTCTGGTGAACTCGATGCCCAAGGGGGTTAAGGCAGTGCTGGAAAATAATGGTGGCTACACAAAATATTGAGAATTTGGGCCCAGTTTGGACATTTTCACTTAGGGGTGTACTCACTTTTGTTGCAAGCAGTTTAGACATTAATGGCTGTGTGCTGAGTTATTTTGAGGGGACAAATTTACACTGTTATACAAGCTGTACACTCACTACTTTACATTGTAGCAAAGTGTCATTTCTTCAGTGTTGTCACATGAAAAGATAGAATAAAATATTTACAAAAATGTGAGGGGTGTACTCACTTTTGTGAGATAGTGTATAATATATATATATATATACATACACACACACACTCTCTTATAATAATGATTGCTAGGTACTTTTTATTTGCTAATAATGTAACGCCTAACTGCCCTACAGGAGCCGTTGGTGATGATGGGTCCTCTATTCTGCCACGACTCTCTTAACCACTCACTCCCCACTGACACACTTGGCCATAGTCCAAAAGCAGTTTACACTTTTGTAACTTAAGAGTTGGCAAGCAACCACTTTATAATAATACACAGGAATTAGGTACAAGCAATTTGGTGGTAAATTAACTAAATGTATTATTGTAAAATGCAATTAAACAAAGCATAAGTCAATGAACAGATGATTATACCCACATCTGGCACTAAAATGGCTATAGCAAAGTTAAACTGATCTATGACTGGTACAATTAGAGTCTCTGTAATGACATCCTTTAACTCATAAGAATAACAGGATCCACGTGCACACACTTTGCTTATAACCTCAACAACAGGAGTGAATATGTGTTCCTAATGTATGGGGTACCCCTTTAAAGGTAGCTGAAAGTACATGGTGCCTAATAGTTAACATTGGCATTTCGGCGGGGCTCTTCTTTGGGTGGCGCACTGTCCCTTTAGAAGTTTTAGTGATGTACAGTATGTAAATGAGCAGTTGTGTTGAAGCGGTCTCTACGGTGTTGACTATGCATGTGGCAAGAGGTTAAGATGTGAAGTTTAGCTCACTACTCCTGGCAGGCGACTAATTCAGTCCCAATGGCTTGGCAGGCTCTGGAATTCTCAGGCCTCATGATCTGTTCTTGCCTGGCTCACCCAGGCAGTAGGCCCACACGGCCACAGGTCCCTTTGGGTTCCAGTGCGGCCGATTAACAGTTACTCAGTCCCATGGTCCCTGGTATGGCACAGATACCCAGCATTGGGTCTGCATTGCTCCAGGTCCACACACACACACAAAAGGTCCACAGCAGCTCACCCTCTCAAACTTCTGATGTATATGAATGCAGACACCCCTGGTAGCAGGTCCTCAGTCACTGGCACCAACCTTGGGCTCCATTCACATTTTGCGATTTGGAATTACGGGCAGAATTGCCACAATTCTGCCTACAATTCCAAACCATGTGGCAGTCACAGCACAACGCCTGGCATGCAAATGGTGGCCATCATCCTTCAATGGCACCCCAAACGTGATTCTGTGTCACATAACAGGCTCACACAGCAAACTGTTCCTTTAAAAATCGAGTGAAGCTTGTCATCTGAAAAGGAGCAGGAGCTTCTTTTCAGCTGACAAATGCACATAGGGCAGCCCATTCAATTGAATAGATTGTCCTATGTGACACGCAAAATTGCATTAAAGTTGCGCTGTCAAAATTGCGTAACATCTCATTCCCACTATGTGATAATATGAATGGGGCCTTGGACTGCCCTAATATCTCTTGGAATCTCTGTAAAAAGTTCTGTCTCCCTTCCTCCTGGTTTGCAGCTCCATCAATTTTCATTGCACTCTTGCCCCACTGGACTACATTTCCTCCAATCCTTTGTGGTACATCATCCATGGGGGAGGGGGAGGGAGGAGCGCTGTGCTCTTTTCTCTCCCCTGTGTAATACTGCCAATGCCGGGAGATAGAGGGGACAGACGCAAGCTGTCCTCTGTGTTCTCTATGAAGCGGTAGGAGCAAGAGAGGAGGCACTGGAGCTCAGCCTACTCTCCAACAACACAGCCATGGGAATGACGGGTGGTTGGACACACAACTCACCCTGCTCTGTAAAGCAGCAGCTCCAATGGCAGGGAGGATGAGCAGGGGGGAAGGAATCTGCAAACTCGGCAGGGCGAGTGGCACCCAGCTCGGCTACACTAATGCGTTTAGGGTGGGCCCAGGCACATCCGGCACACTCTGTGCGCATGCCTATGGAAAACAGCCACTGATGTGCGGTAGGATGACATTGAATGACATATCGTATTGTCTATTTTTAGTTTGTTGTAAAGTTAAAGTGGAGCTCCACCCAAAATGGGAAGTCCCACTTTAAGGCCTCCACCCCCCTCCTCTTTATGAAATGGTACTTTTTTGTGGGGAGGGGGAGGGAGAGCGGGTACCTGGTTTTGTCAAGTACCCGCTCCCACTTCCGCTCGGATCGTCTAGATGTTCTCCTCCCTTCTCCCTTCCCTCAGTCTTCTGGGACACATCACAGGTCCCAGAAGACTGCGGGATCATTCACAGAGCACAGTGTGGCTCGCGCATGCACAGTGAGCACCCTGCTGTGAAGCCGCAAGCTGTCACAGCCGGGTGCCCTTAGTTGAGATGCCGGCAGCAAGGACAGAACAACGATGGGAAGAATGGCTTGGGTGAACACAGCACTGGATCCTGGGACAGGTGAGTGTCTGTTTATTAAATGTCAGGAGCTACAGTTTTTGTAGCTGCGAGGCCAATGCAAACTTAGTGTGCCGCTCAGGCTCTGTTAAAGCTGGGTGTGTATAGATCTTTTTGCAGCCGCCTCTGGGAGTGCTGGCATGGGATGGAGCTCGTCGCAGCTCCTGCTATGGCTTGTACAGAAGGATAGAATCCGTGTAGCCGCACATCCGAATAGTCCCTAGAATCCGTGTGAAAGTGGCAACCTCAGCCTGGGTTCACAGTCAGGCCACGCCCCCATTGTGTTTCGCTCCGCCCCTCTGAGCTCCAGGGACAATTTCTTTTCTGGGGGCAACCCAAATTTTGGAATTTTCTTTTACTTTCAATCTCCATGAAAATGGTAAACTGGACATATAGAGAGGGGGAATCTCCTTAGCATGGGCACAGACAGCCATACAAACTGACAGGTGTTCTAATCCCTCTGCGCTCTATCCCAAAAAAAAGTTTTGCCTTTAGTTTAATATTTAATTGAGTGTTTCTGCACAAATATTTTCTACAGCAAGTGTCATAGAACACTAGGCGTAGGCGGGTGTATAAAAAGTATGCCAAACACCTCCTTTTTTTTTTTATAGACCTGCCTATGAGGCTTTAAAGTGATTTGTCATCACAGGGTCGCTTGTATACAAAAACATACCTGCTAAAAGAAGAGGCAATATACTTACCTTTCAAGCGGTCTATGTTTTTGCTGCTCCCCATCCCCTGCTGTATTCTCCACTTCTGGGTTTGTAAAGTTCCTGCAGACAAGCTGGCAGTCCACTGCCAGGAAAACAGGTATTCGACCCACCCAAAGGCCAAATACTTGCATTGATTGGGGAGCAATCACACAGCTACCACAAAACTTCACGCCGACCCCTACTGTCACTATATCTACAGTATCTCACAAAAGTGAGTACACCCCTCACATTTTTGTAAATATTTTATTCTATCTTTTCATGTGACAACACTGAAGAAATGACACTTTGCTACAATGTAAAGTAGTGAGTGTACAACTTGTATAACAGTGTAAATTTGCTGTCCCCTCAAAATAACTCAACACACAGCCATTCATGTCTAAACCGCTGGCAACAAGTGAGTACACCCCTAAGTGAAAATGTCCAAATTGGGCCCAAAGTGTCAATATTTTGTGTGACCACCATTATTTTCCAGCACTGCCTTAACCCTCTTAGGCATGGAGTTCACCAGAGCTTCACAGGTTGCCACTGGAGTCCTCTTCCACTTCTCCATGATGATATCACAGAGCTGGTGGATGTTAGAGACCTTGCGCTCCTCTACCTTCTGTTTGAGGATGCCCCACAGATGCTCAATAGGGTTTATGTCTGGAGACATGCTTGGCCAGCCCATCACCTTTACCCTCAGCTTCTTTAGCAAGGCAGTGGTCGTCTTGGTGGTGTATTGTTGGAATACTGCCCTGCTGCCCAGTCTCTGAAGGGAGGAGATCATGCTCTGCTTCAGTATGTCACAGTACATGGTGGCATTCATGGTTCCCTCAATGAACTGTAGCTCCCCAGTGCTGGCAGCACTCATGCAGTTCCAGTAATCCATGTTCTTAGTCTGTTTGTCTTCAGCAAACTGTGGGCTTTCTTCTGCGTCCTCTTTAGAAGAGGCTTCCTTCTGGGACAACAGCCATGCAGACCAATTTGATGCAGTGTGCAGCGTATGGTCTGAGCACCCACACCCCTTCAACCTCTGCAGCAATGCTGGCAGCACTCATACATCTATTTCCCAAAGACAACCTCTGGATATGACACTGAGCACATGCACTCAACCTCTTTGGTCAACCATGGTGAGGCCTGTTCTGAGTGGAACCTGTCCTGTTAAACCGCTGTATGGTCCTGGCCACCGTGCTGCAGCTCAGTTTCAGGGTCTTGGCAATCTTCTTATAGCCTAGGTCTTTATGTAGAGCAACAGTTCTTTTTTTCAGATCCTCAGAGAGTTCTTTGCCATGAGGTGCCATGTTGAACTTCCAATGACCAGTATGAGAGAGTGAGAGCAATAACACCAAATTAAACACACCTGCTCCCCATTCACAGCTGAGACCTTGTAACACTAACGAGTCACATGGCACCAAGGAGGGAAAATGGCTAATTGGGCCCAATTTGGTCATTTTCACTTAGGGGTGTACTCAGTTTTGTTGCCAGTGGTTTAGACATTAATGGCTGTGTGTTGAGTTATTTTGATGGGACAGCAAATTTACACTGTTATACAAGCTGTACACTCACTACTTTACAGTTGTTTCATGAAAAGATATAATAAAATATTTACAAAAATGTAAGGGGTGTACTCATTTTTGTGAGATACTATATGTAAAACATTAAAAATAAGTGATTATTCTGGTTAAAATCCAGTAACATACTCTATCACCCTGCTCTGCACATGCTCAGTTGCTCTCTAGTTTTCGTAACTGTGCCGAAAATGTAGAGGCCGATCTGCTGACAGTCTAAAGATTCACTGCTGCTCAGGGGCTTTGGGGTTCAGCAAAATGGCAGACTCGGGCAAGAAAAAAACAGGAACAATGATGGAGCCTATTTACAACAAATACTAACATTGGTAGCGTAATTATTAGGGTTCATGCACACAGTACATTTTAAAAAAACGCCATCCCTACAGCAGCGCTATAAACATCAGTTTTTTCGTCTTTAGCTGCGTTTTTACATTAGCATTATTGCGCGTTCTCTTGCGTTTTTGGCAGCGTTGTTGGGCGTTTTTTTCATTAAAAACACCCCCTGTAATTTAAAAAGGGCTAAAAACATCCAGTGCGGCTAAACACGGCTTGACACGTTTAGCCGCAATTTGACGCGTTTTTTGTTTTTACTGCTCCTGGATGCACAGGCTGTCATTTTTTTCTACTGCCCTTAAGCGCTTATGCCTCCAAACGGCTCTGACAGTTTGTGTGCATGGACACATAGGCTAACCTGGAGGGGCTTTTAGAGGCATTTAAAAAAAAAAGTCAAATGCCCCTAACAGCAACTGTAAAAATGTCCTGTGTGAATGAGGCCTAGATGTGGAATGTATGTTTCTTTGCTAAAGAACATTATTTTTTATCAGGTGGTTATGGGTACAGCTCAGCTTTAAACCAAGCCTCATTGCTGTGGGCAGCATCCCTGTACTCCTTCCTGGCTTCCTTTTGCATCGGCGTTAGTGAGCGTTTGCATCAATAGGCAGTTTTTAAAAAAAATCAGTCTTCTGCTATTTTTAAACCTAAAAACGTTGGCGTCAAAAAACATCAATTAACACCGGTACAGCGTTAGCGAGCGGTTTGCCAATTGGCGTCAAAAAAGGCTACAGCCTCAGAACGCACTGGTCCTGCATTCTAGAAACAGCTCACTAGCGCCGACGCCCTCTACTGCTCAAAAACACCAGCGTTTTTAGAGGGCCATTGAATAACCTGGAGAGCGGCAAAAAATGCCTAAAAACGCCGGCATCAAAAAACGCCCGTGTGTATGAGGCTTCTTAAGGCCTCATACACACGGGCGTCTGTGAAAAAATAGGCAAAGCGTCGGGTCCGACGTTTTGAAAAAAATCGGCGTTTTTACTGGCGTTTTGCATCGGCGTTAGTGTGCGTCGGCGTCAATAGGTGTTTTTTTTAAAAAATCAGTCCTCTGCTATTTTTCAACCTAAAAACGCCGGCGTCAAAAAACGCTTGTTAACGCCGGTACGGCGTTAGCGAGCGTTAGTGAGCGCTTTGCCAATTGGCGTCAGAAAACGCTACAGCTACAGAACGCGATGGTCCCGCATTCTAAAAACAGCTCACTAACGCAGACGCCCTCTACTGCTCACAAACGCCGGTGTTTTTAGAGGGCCATTGAGTAACACGGAGAGCTGCAAAAAACTCCTACAAACGCCGGCGTCCAAAACGCCCGTGTGTATGAGGCCTAAAGGTTCTGACATCCAAATGGAGTGGTAGGGAAGGACAACAAAAGTATGAGATTGACAGGGTGTAATATTCAGTGAATTTGTCACTTTTCAACTTTAAAGCGGATCTTCACTGCATCTGATCACCGCAAACCAAAAACAATATTTAATTCATTTTTAATATTCAAAGCAAACTCCCCCATCCACCCATGTCTCCATACTTAATTTTGTTGAAAAATCAACCCCCTGGCATTTCTGGCTGTGGCCATATTGAGTAAGAGCAAATAATTAATGTAGCATTTACTTCCTGGAATCCATCTGCCCTTAGCGCAAGCATGCATGTGTGCTTAGCTGAGAAAAGCCCTCCTCCTCTCCTCCTGAAGACTTCTGGGATATATGACATCATTTGTTTAGGCATGAAACCAGGAAGTGATTGAAAAGAATGTAAAAAAGTAAATATGATATACTTCCCTATCTATTTACGAATGCTAGCAGCATGATGATTAAAATGAATCAATGTTGATTGGGAGAGTGAAGTTCCACTTTAAGCATTCTTTAGGAATTCCACAGCATTCATCTCTGATTGCATAGAGCCCTAAATGTGAGTAACATTAAGCACAGTGTTCAGCCCCATCCAGTCGCAGTGTGTTATTGCCTTCCATAGACTTTGACAGGCAGCGGCGCTGCATTCTGTACTTGTGCCTCCCAGATGCACTAAAAACGCCAGGGTTGCACACACAGGGGCTAGATGTCGCATGTGCAAGGGGCTCTCTTTTAGGCCTCATACACACGGACGTTTTTTGACGCCGGCGTTTTCTGGCGTTTTTTGCAGCTCTCCATGTTAGTCAATGGCCCCATAAAAACGTCGGCGTTTTTGAGCTGTAGGTGGCGTCGGCGTTAGTGAGCAGAAAGTAGAACCCATGGCCATCGCGTTCTGAGGCTGTAACGTTTTGACGTTTTTTGACGCCGACGCCACAATATGCCAACAAACGCCAACAAACGCCACCTATTATTGTACCGGCGTTTTCCGGCGTTTTTTGATGCCAACGTTTTTAGGTTGAAAAATAGCAGAGGGATGATTTTTTTTAAAAAACGCCTATTGACGCCGACGCTCACTAACGCTCAAAAACGCCAATGCATAACGCCGAAAAACGTCGACTTTTTTTCCTTGACGTCGGACCCGACGTTTTGTTTATTTTTTTAGATACGCCCGTGTGTATGAGGCCTTATTCTCAAACAAAATAAAGCTGCTATTTTGTTAAGTGATAAGAGACAGAATGTGGATTAGGAACAGTTTATCGCATTGATTTTTATTGCAGGTAAAACAGAGGTTGATGGTGATAAATAACACAGCCTCCCTTGTTCTCTGTTCGCATCATATTGATTATCAGTCTAATACATGATTTATTTATGAAACACGTGACCTCAATTTCAGAACTCTCAATGGTAATCTGTTAGACTAGTTGGTTGTCTAATGAATAGAATCAATAGGAAAGTCTGGGCTGGGAGCATTAGAAGGAAAATGTCTGATTCAGAATCCTAGTATTCACCCATCAAGTAAATTGCTTTTAAGAAGGAGTTTATATAGAGGTGTACAGAGTTCACAGGATCACTGTGCCCCTGAGATTTTATGCCAACATTTCACTACCTATCTATGACACAGAGGAATATATAAATGGATGGATGTCTGATAACGGGAAAGTACAATGCATTTTCAGTAATTACGTACTTTGAGTTATTATTGCAGTATACAGTTTACTTTAAAGTGTATGTCCAACCTTGCAATCATATTTGAGAACCCCAAACTTTGATATGTCTTCTTGTTCACACAGCACCTGATCATAATACAAAAAAATATTCTTTACCTGTTTCATTGTTTCCTTGGAGCAGGTTTATGCTTACGATTCACACATCCGCATTTTGTGCAGGCCGCATTTGCACAGGCACTGCAGCCCATTTAAATGAATGCACTGCAGTGCCTGCGTTTCTGTGAAAAAAAGGCTCTGTTCAACTTTTCATTTTCTTTACACAAAGTTGTCCATTTATACAATATTTCTAACACACAGCATGTACATAGCAAAAATTACACCCCAAAATATATTCTTCTATTCCTCCTGAGTATGGCAATGCCACATGTGTGACATTGTACACAGCCTGGCCACATACAGAGGCCCAACATGCAGGGAGCACCATCAGATGTTCTACAGACGTACATTTCAAATCTAATTTGACTACCTATTACACTATTGTGAAGCACTGTAGTGGCATGGATGGGCAGTGTAGTGGCACTGATGGGCACTGTAATGGCATGAATGTGTCACGGGTGAGAACTGATGTGGTATGGATGAGCATGAATGAGGCACAACTGAGTTATGGATGGGGGTGTATGAGCCGTGGATGGGGATGGCTGAGCCATGAATGTGGATGGATGAGCACGGATGGGGATGACTGAGCACTGAATGCGATGACTGAGCATGGTTAAGGATGATTGAGTATAGATGGGGGTGACTGAGCACAGATCAGCGCTGTGGGCACTACAGATTCTGACCACAGCGCTGCTGCATCCGATCTCTGCCCTCTCCTGTTACATTGCATCAATCGGTACAGAGAGGGGAGAGACAAGCCAGACATGCGCCGGCTTGTTTATATCTGATTGCTCCGTCATTTGACAGAGTGATCACGTGGTAAAAGGCCGCTACGATCGGCCGTTTACCGCGATCCGTGGGAGACCCATCGGTCACAGATACTCCCAGGTGCGTGCCCCAGGAGGCGCACGGGAGCGCGATTCTGGGAGGACGTCATAGTAAACCCTCCCAGAATAATGAGGCCGTACAATTACAATGGTGCCGTTGGCAAGTGGTCAAAGCAAACTCCCCCATCCATCCATGTCCCACGCTTTATTTTGCTGAGAAATCACTTTGAAAAACTAGCCGCTAGCATTTCTGGCTGTGGCCATCTTGAGTAAGGGCACTTTCACACTGGGACGGCAGTGGTAAAGTGCTGCTAGTTTTAGCGGCGCTTTACTGCTGTTATAGCAGCTCTATTGCGCTATTTGGGTGGCAGCGGGGTGCTTTTAACCCCCCCACAAGGGGTTAAAAAAGGGTTTACAGCACCAGCACACCGCACTTCCGAGGTGGAGTTCAGCCGCTTCGAAAGTGCTGGTCATGGGTTTCAATGGCAGGAGCGGTGTATACACCACTCACCGCACCACCATAAAGATGCTGCTTGCAGGACTTTTTGTAACGTCCTGCAAGGGCACCGCCCCAGTGTAAAAGCACTCGGGCTTTCACACTGGGGTGTATGGGGGGGGTTTCAGCTGCTTCACAGGCGCTATTTTTAGTGCCTGAAAAACGCCCCAGTGTGAAAGAGGTCTTAGAGCAAATGATTTATGTAGCATTTACTTCCTGGAATCCATCTGCCCTTAGTTCAAGCATGCATGCAGGAGAGTGTGCTTAACTAAGGAAACCCCTCCTCCTCTCCTCCCCTCCTGAAGACTCCTGGGATGTATGACATCATATACCTAGGCAAGAAACCAATAAGTAACTGAAAAAATGTGAAAAAAAAAAAAGTTACTAATGCTAGCAGCATGAGGATTACTAATAATCAATGTTTAATCAACACTCATTAAAATTTAACTGAATTTTGATCAGTTTGTGGCCTTCCCCGCTTGGCAGAAATTGATTATTTGATAGACTTCTGTCAAAGGAACATGTTGGCAAATTTTTCATTGATCAGCGATTGCAACCAATCTGCTGCAGCCACTGACTGGTGTATTCCCCCTACTTTGGTCGATTTACGTTACAAGATAATGTACTAAAATAGACGTTTACTCTCGTTCATATTTCAACCGGTATACGCCGATAAATAAATAAAAAAAAGTAAGTCCTTTCCTTTCTGTCTAAGGGGGTAGGTGTGTTTTTTCCACTTGTCTCCTCAGGGGAAGACGGTCCCGTAACATAAGACTGTGAACGTGGGTGGCGACAGTCTTATGTGGTCAGTCACCGACGTCGTCTAACCAACGTTAGCGACTAGTTACTTTTTAAACGGTTGTACAAGGAAACTGTCTTCAGATAGTTTATTAGTTAAAGACGGTTCGC
>BLSH010194871.1:539600-574716 GCA_018402905.1 Glandirana rugosa
CATAACGATCTCTAAAAAAAAAAAGAACCTTCCCACATACACTAGGCGTGTTCCGGTAAGTCCTGACAGGTCTGTCTCCCAGTCCTCAGGACGTAAGAGTAACCTGTTAGCACCTTCTTACTTTTGAGGAGGATGTTCGAAATTGGTCTGTGAGTATCTTCAGTGTTCTGACGAGATTGACGACTACTTTTTTTCATATATCGTCAAATATAAATGATTTTATTAACGTAAAGGTACATGACAACGTCTGGTCTATATCGCTTACGTCCCAGGAACCAAATAGTTGTGAAATTTTTCTCTTCAAGTCCTAAATCCCCCCTTTTTTTCTATGATGGGATCCACCTACGTCGTATCCAAACTACGATGTAGACAGGGGGCGGTCGAGGTTCTGACTGTCGACTCGTTAGTTTCTTACTCCGACTAGGTCGGATTGTCCAATGAGAATGCAGGACTCCTGACCCTCTGTCTGGACAGTCCTGAATGGCCTTGTGCGGATCACATACACCCTTCCAAGAAAAAAAAAAATCTCTAGCAATACACACCAAACTGAGCATGTGTAGCCTGTCTCCTGCCTCTGTAAATATCAAGTAATTTTTTGGGGACTGTGGAAGGAGGAGATGATCAGAGAAGACAGGATCGAACAGCCTTTTTACACAATGCAGAGGATTAACCCCTTAGGTTTCACAGTGAGTAAAACAAGCATGCATATACAGACTGATTTTACATTTGTGGGTTTGGTAACACTTTAAAACCCTGCAAATACAGAAAAAAAATAATTTTGATCTGCCAGTAATGCACTTAGCTGTCTTGTTGTGGGCTGACATCACAACATTTTCTGTGGACTGAATGGTGTCAGCCCTGCTCAGTTGTCTTGCTAAACTCAAATTCATGGACTATCCTATTCTCTACAATAAAGAGACAAACCTGAATCTGTCAGTATATATAACAGATCCTTTAAAGTTCTAACTATTTTAGCTTCAAAGACTATGAATGAAAGGAATCTTGTTTTAAATAATTTTGTCGTTCATGAACTACATTTGTTGTACCTAGTATATTTCTCTGCTCTCTACAAAGCCTCTTGGCATCAACACTGCACCCACTTTGTCTTTTGATCTGCTCAGTACTAGATTTATATGTCAGTATGTTTCTGACAGATCCTCCCCAGGACACAACAGCGGAAACATAAATTCAGCAGCTCTGCCAAACTTGAAATTTTATGAAGCTTGATAGCTACAGCTAGCTCAAAATGATTCCAAAATGCATGTTACTTGGTGGAAGTAAAATGAAATGATTCATTAAGAACCTATTTTGTAAAGCAGAACTTTGGGCAATTTCAAAAACCTCAATTTAGAAAAAAAAATGTATTTTTGAATTTAAAATTCTAGGCTTTTGTTTTGATGGTGCTGTAGACCTTTGTCTAAAATCATTTGGATTCCCAGCATCCTTTGCACACCAGATGAATTTTCAAATTAGACTGTGAGAGTGACTGCATTAGTTGCTGAAGAAAAGGAAGAAAGGATCCCTAGTGCCGCACATCCATGGAATTGTATGATGGTGATGAGAGAGACAACCTCAGCCTGGGCTCCCACCAGGCCAAGCCCCTACATTAGTTGCTGAAATGGGAAAGAAGAGACAGGTTAAGGGTGTACGTCTACAAATCAAATTTACAGTCTTCCTGTTGAAATAGTGCCATATTTATTTTACATATATTTTATTGGGTTTATAAAACATTTTAAAGACGTAGCATTGTATACAGTGAAGGGATGTCTATACAAAGGGAGAGTACCAAAAGTAGATGGCCAATGGCAAAGATATAGTTACACTAGAACAGGTTAATGAGTGTCAGCACCCAGTATATTGAGAAAAGAACAGCGCTTAGTATAATTTATGAGCGAAAAAAAGTTATGCACATATCATCCTTTGGAGGTTTCAAGGTAATGTCGCCAGTGCGTAATTGTTCCACAGGGAGTTGGGTGTTGTGGCGTTCATACTGGTGAGGACTGAAGTCTGTATAAACCAGGTTAAAGCTGGCCATACACGGAGTAAATTCCTTAGTGTTCCTGATAAACCAACTAAAATTCCATCAGTGGGTGACCATGTCTGCATGTGTCCACCCGATATGCTTCCATTATATTGAAGGAGCTAGGTATAAAAATGTTGTCTGAAAAGCCCCTGCATCCCTACAGATGCTGCCGGCTGTCAGAATACACTATAGCACAGCAGGAGATTCATCCATTAGTGCTGTTAGCATGGATGGAGAAATCTGTGAAGCTGGCCATAGATGGATTGAATCCAAGTGGGTTCAAGTAGGGACCATCCGAGATTCGATCCATCTATGGACAGGCTGATTGTACCCAAGTCGATCCATCAATTGACCTGTATACAACCAGCATGTGAGATCTTTAGCATGAGATTATTGCCAGTGATTATAGCCGCTAGCAGTAATCGTGCTCTCCTGGCAGGGACGGCTCCCTGCACTTCCCCGCAGGGAGATCGCAATAGCTCAGCGGGAGAAATTCCCCCATCAACACCGACTGTGTTGATGGGTAATCAAGCGATTTCCTTTCCTGCAATCCGTAGTTGCAGGAAAGAAAATTACATAATCTCTGGCTTGCCTTAGATTTCTTTCATTCACCCTGAAGCCGAACAAAAAGAATCTATACATGTATGGCCAGTTTAAGAGGAGAAAGGGGGTTAGCCAAGGTGAGTAGAAGAATGGGTATAGGGAGGGGAGGGGGAAGGTATTTGAGGTCCGACCGGTGCATCTGGTATCATAACCTGCCATATTTCATACACTAGTAGAGGGTGGGGTAGGTGTTTAGAAAGTTTAGAGCTTAGATAAAGGGTGGTACTATTTCATAGGTTCAGCGTCTCTGGGGTATAGGTTTAGAAAGCAAGAATTTGAATTGGCATTAATAAACCAAATAATGGCTGCACTGAAGATAAATATGCAGGTAGTCGGCTCCATTTTATTTGCTTGAAAAAAAAAAAAGAAAAATAAGTTTTTCATCATTTGACTGGGGCTACCCTGCCAATACTGTGCTGTATTTTTGTATTCGCACTGGTCCAGTCTAACAGATGACCAGATACTTTGTTTACAGGATTAAATACCCCTAAGCTGAAGACCCCATGGAGATTAATGCGATTTTACTGTCTGATCATCATAGGTAAACTGAAGCTGGTCTAACAGCTGTTATTCCCTATAATTCAATGAACATTCATAAACTACTCATCAAAGTGTCCCAGAAATGATGCAGATCAAAAAGATAATACATGATATCAAAAATAAAATCTGAGACGCAACCATGAATGACACCTGGTTCCACATTTCCTTATAGAACTTCAGACTCCATTCTGATATATGGAGCAATAAGAAACCCTACATGTAATGGTCTATTTAAAAGTATTTATTGTATATGCATGCATTGATAGGCAATATTCCAGATTAGTATTCTATGATTACAGTGTTATTTGACACAATGGGGTTGATTTACTAAATGCAAATAGACTGTTCACTTTTAATGTGTATTTGTACTATGCAGGTACAGTTGCACCGGAGTTTAGTAAATGAGGGGAAGCTCTGCTGACTTATATCATCCAATCATGGGCAAGCCAATTTTTTTTCATTCTCCTTGCATGTGATTGGGTGTTGTTTGCAGCTTCACTTCAATTACTAACATCTGGAGCAACTGCACATGCAAAATGCACTATTTTCCTTTCAACCCCAAAGCTGTTGATTATTAAATGAATATACTGTATACTGCTTATAATACGTCTGATGCTGAACTTCTTGCCAGATGTCTGTTTGTTATTTTTTTTCTTGTTATTTCTGGAAAATCAATAAAATATGTATATGAGTTAATCTTTTTTGTCAACCAAAATACACTGAGCAAAATTATAAACGCAACACTTTTGTGTTTGCCCCTATTTATCATGAGCTGAACGCAAAAATCTACGACTCTTTCTATGTACAAAAAAGGCCTATTTCTCTCACATATTGTTTACAAATCTGACTAAATCTGTGTTAGTTAGCACTCCTTTGGCCAGATAATCCATCTACCTCAAAGGCGTGGCATATCAAAATTCTGATTAGACAGCATTATTGCACAGGTATGCCTTAGGCTGGCCACAATAAAAGGCCACTCTAAAATGCTCAGTTTTACTGTATTGGGGGGAGGGGGGGGGGTCTGAAAACCTGTCAGTATGTGACCACCATTTGCCTCACGCAGTGCAGCACATCTCCTTTGCATAGAGTTGATCAGGTTGTTGATTGTGGCCTGTGGAATGTTGGTCCATTCCTCTTCAATGGCTGTGCGAAGTTGCTGGATATTGGAAGGAACTGGAACACGCTATCGTATATGGCGATCCAGAGCATTCCAAACATGTTCAATGGGTGACATGTCCGGTGAGTATGCTGGCCATGCAAGAACTGGGATGTTTTCAGCTTCCAGGAATTGTGTACAGATCCTTGCAACAAGGGGCCGTGCATTATCATGCTGCAACATGAGGTGATGGTCGTGGATGAATGGCACAACAATGGGCCTCAGGATCTCGTCACAGTAACTCTGTGCATTCAAAATGCCATCAATAAAATGCACCTGTGTTCGTTGTCCATAGCATACGCCTGTCCATACCATAACCCCACCGCCACCGTGGGCCACTCAATCCACATCGTTGACATCAGCAAACCGCTCACCCACACAACGCCATACACGCTGTCTGCCATCTGTAAAGAGAACACCTCCAACGTGCCAGACGCCATTGAATGTGAGCATTTGCCCACTCAAGTTGGTTATGGCGATGACCTCCAGTCAGGTCGAGACCCCGATAAGGATGACAAGCATGCAGATGAGCTTCCCTGAGATGGTTTCTGACAGTTTATGTACAGAAATTCTTTGGTTATGCAAACCGATTGTTGCAGCAGCTGTCCGGGTGGCTGGTCTCAGACGAACTTGGAGGTGAAGATGCTGGATGTGGAGGTCCTGGGCTGGTGTAGTTACACGTGGTCTGCAGTTGCAGGGCTGGTTGGATGTACTGCCAAATTCCCTGACACGCCTTTGGAGACAGCTTATGGTAGACAAATGAATATTCAATTCAAGGGCAACAGCTCTGGTGGACATTCCTGCAGTCAGCATGCCAATTGCACGCTCCCTCAAAACTTGCGACCTCTGTGGCATTATGTTGTGTGAGAAAACTGCACATTTTAGAGTGGCCTTTTATTGTGGCCAGCCTAAGGCACACCTGTGCAATAATCATGCTGTCTAATCAGCATCTTGATATGCCACACCTGTGAGGTGGGTGGATTATCTCTGCAAAGGAGAAGTTCTCACTAACACAGATTTAGACAGATTTGTGAACAATATTTGAGAGAAATAGGCTTTTGTGTACATAGAAAAAGTCATAGATCTTTGCGTTCAGTTCATGATAAATAGAGGCAAACACAAAAGTGTTGCGTTTATAATTTTGCTCAGTATAGTTATGCAAGTATATGCAAATAATTTACATAATAATAAATTACCTTGTTAACCATGTAGGCTGCAGGAGAACTACCTAGCCAACTTGCTTCAGCCTGTTCACAGTGATGAGGGAAGTTTAATATTTGTTTTCAATGTTAAAGTGAACTGGCATATACACCAATCTAATATTGAGCAGGCCCCCCTTTTGCCACCAAAACAGCCATGACCCATCAAGGAATGGATGCCATTAGACCTCTGAAGGTATGCTGTGGTATATGGCACCAAGCTGTCAGTAGAAGATCCTTTAGGGTCCTGTAAGTTGCGAGGTGGGGTTTCCATGGATTGTACTTGTTTTTCCAGCACATCCTACAGATGCTTGATTGGATAGAGATCTGTTAAATTTGGAGGCTAATGCTGGCCATACACTAGATGAAATTTTTTTCAAAAATCTGTCATTTGGATGGATAGTTAGTTTATCGTCCAGTTGATGGACACACATAGAAAATTAGTTGTGCCGTTTTTGAGCCGATAGATCGAAGGAAAGGTTTGGAAAACTTCAGCCGCACGGACGGCATGATGGCAAAATCGTTTGCTCTCACGACTGTGTGTTCGTTTTTCGAAAACTCGTTCGGCCAATTTTTTGTCTAGTGTATGGCCACCAATAGTCTGCACCTCAAACTCATTGCTGTTTTCCTAAAACCATTCTTGAATCATTTTTGCAGTGTGGTTTCCCAGCAGAACATTGCCCAAAACATCACACTGACTCCACCTGCATGCTTTCTTCCCATAGTGCATCCTGGTGCCATCTCTTCCCCAGGTGAGCAACGCACATGCACCTGGCCATCCATATGATGTAATAGAAAACATGGACCAGGCCACCTTCTTCCATTGCTCCGTGGTGCAGTTCTGATGCTCATGTGCCCATTGATGGTGCATTTGGCTGTAGACTTGGCTCAGCATGCAAACTCTGACTGAGATAATCAGTGTTATTTGCTTAATGCCTGTCAGTGGTCATAAAATTATAGCTGATCAGTGCATACAAATTGTTATCTGTGTACTCGGCTCCATCACCTGTTTCAAACACACTCATTTTTCCAAAACCCTCTACCTCACTAAACAGTGCTGTTACTGATATACGGCTTTTTCTGTTTTATTAAGTCAGTATCTAATCCCTCATCTCCATCTGTAACCGCCCCGGCCAGCCGCTGATTTATGCAAAGAGCAGTGGCAGGACTGTCACTAGAAGGACAGAGGTGTCTGACATTCTGGCTGTGATGTCCAGCCAGTCGTCACCTTTATTGTGCTGTGTGGGAGGCAAGATGGCAGCACCCAATGGGGGAATATCTGGCCCTCTGGGGACACACTGGAGCTGGATTTTTTGTTCACATCTTATGCATCGGTGAGTTTATTTTTAAGCTGAATAGTTGTCTCTTAAAACACTAGAGAAGGAAAAGGTTGCTTTAAGCTCTGCTCACCTAACACCAGACATGAAATATCAAATAAGGAGTTCAGTAGCACAAGAGGTTTAGTAATAAACATAATTCAGTGTAAGAGAAAGACTAGGGAAGGAAATGCTATTTTACGCTCCTAAGATGGTCAAAATGATTTATTGCAATTTGGATTGACTTGTAAAGCCTACATGGTAAAGGTACATGGGAACATGCATACTGTCTTATAGCAAGAAAGAATTCCAGGAGCCTAAATAGTTACTGCGATTGTCTCATTTATTGCTGTTATTGTGGATTACATTTTTGTGGTGTAGCACATGATATATGCGTATGATGCTTGCCTGTTACCATGACTTTGCTTGCAGTGTAGATTGAAGCTGGATTCACACTGTTTCACTGCGGTAACATGCACATTGGCATGCTTGTTACTGCAGTGCACAAATGTGCATTTCATGTGTTGGTGTGCTGCGGTGGCAATTATTCATAATGGCAATCGTATTTTTATTTTTTTTCAAAGACAAGGGTGCACTGAAGTTAGGTTAAAGCAGAACCATAGGCAAAACTTATAGGGAAAAGAAATAGCATATCAAGGCTTGCCACCGTCCTAAAATATTGAGAACAAGCAAATATGGGGAAACCCCATATATATTGGTGGACTTTACGGGCACACAGAAGACCAATGGGATTTATAAAACATAAGAGTTTATTTTGTTGGTTAAAGTACAAAATGTACAAAAAGATAAGAGTCTCCATAAACCATGGAACATAAGGATGCTCCAAAGGTGAAGGGGACCCCAACAACAGTGTCTGCAAGATCATTACATGCTATATAATACCGAGAAATGATACATAATACCAGAACTATAAGCATGAAAGCAGAGAATGAATAGCCTACGCGTTTCGCAATGAGCTTCCTCTGGACTAATCTCTTGCAGACATCTTTTAGGAAAAATATACATATTAGGATATATCACAATATATGGACTTTTCAAAAATTACCTACATTATCATATTAGTCTCTATTACATGTGCATATTGTGTGCTTACTTGTGGTAACCACGGTTCCAGAGACAGGGGGTAATGGGTGACTCAGGGGGGTGGACACAGGGGATATGTGTCAAGCCGGACACAAGGCTCGTGTATCCATATCTATAAGTAGTAAAATTTATTAGGTTAAATTAATTAGATTCAAAAGATAGAAAATTTAACTTATTGTATGATCTGTACTCCCAGAATAAAATCATACCTGTATATTTACTGTCACCGGGCTAATGTAATATATATAGGCAAAACTTGTTTTTTTCATTTTGGATAGAGTAAGGGAGGGTTGTAGCTCCTGTTAGTTTATTTTTTTTTTCCTTCCATGTCCCATTGGGGAGATTTACCTTCACTTCCTGTTCCATAGCCAAAACAGGAAGTGAGAGGAAATCCCCACAAATTAGGGAAATCCTTTGAGGGGTCACCAGAATTAGTGGAATATTTCCCCTCTGATTCTTTTTCTGGAGACTACCCAAAATGTGGGATTTTCTTTTACTTTAATTTTCAATGAGAATGATAAAAAGGACAAATAGAGAGGGAGGATCTCCCTAACGGGGGCACAGACAGCAATAATAACTGACAGGTGTTCTAATCCATCTCTGCTCTGAAAAAAAAAGTTTAGCCCTTAGTTAAACTTTAAGTGTATAAATGTATTGAAAGGATAACTGCTCTTTCATAAAAGTCTGTTTGGCTGCTACAGTTCTAACTTTTATTCTTACAGTCTGACATCTCCAAGCCCTGTGCACAGTTCAAAATCAGAAGTCAGCGGGGCTCATTGTGAAGATAAGGCTGAAATCACAATTATCCAGTGTGAGGAGAATCTTTGTAAGAAAGGTAAGAATACAATTTTGTTATACAAACACACATCTATACTGTATATTTAGGATGGATTGGGCTACGCACCCTATACAAGCCGGAGATTCTTTTTAATGCCAATAATGAAGGAATGTAATCATTTGTGGCTATGTCACGTACCTGGTGGTAGAGTCTGACTTATGCGGGGGCAACCTCTCTTGCGGCCCTGGTTCGAGAACCCCTGATAGTGGGAACAGGGAGCTCAGGACCACAGGGGGGCACGAGGGCTGGACAGTCCTTAGCTGGTAGACGGAAGTCCACTGGAGCTCGTGCAAACAAGAGAGTAGTGATTCAATCCGGGTCGGCAACTAGCGGGCGGTGCGGTACAGCGGGATCAGGCAAACGGATGGTCGGGTACAGGCAGGGTCGGCAACGTGCTGGCTGAAAAGGTACAAAGGGATTAGACAAGCGGATGGTCGTAGGAAAGCCGGGGTCAGATGCAGGCAGATAGCAACAAGTCCAAAGGGATAGCCTGGGTCACAGGAACAGGTAGTCACTCAGAAATAGCTTGCTGGGGGCACAGGTGCAGGAAACGCTGTAGAACGGACAGCACCGTGCACTAAGTCCTGCAGGTTTAAATAGGGCCGATTGGCGCCTGCACCACCGCGGAAACCACTGGAACTGCTGTAACTTCCTGACAGGCTATATCTGGTTTGATTTCCAAATGTTCTCCTCATTTAGACGGGTGTCCGATCGAGTTGGTTTGTGGGTCTTTTAGATAGTGACTGTGAAATCCATTCATTCAGAACAATAACCAGAGGATATAATGTATATTTTTTGCCCACAGGTCACTTTCACCCCCTTCATGCCCACACCAATTTTCAGCCCTGTCACATTTTGAATGGCAATTATGCGGTCATGCAACGCTGTACCCAAATGATGAATTTCCTATCATTTTTTCCACAGATATAGCTTTCTTTTGGTGTTATTTAATCACCCACTGGGTATTTGTATTTTTTTGTTCAATTTTGAGAAAAAAAGTTTTTCTTCGTTCCTGTCAGAAAATGTTGTAAAGAACTAATTTTTCTCCTCCATTGATGTGCACTGATGGGAACTGATGAGGAGGCACTAATATGCAGCACTGATAGGTGGCACTGATGAGCACTGATAGGTGGCACTGCTGAGCGGCACTGATGAGCAGGCACTGATGGGCACTGAAAGATAGCACTGACTTGCATCTCTGATGGGTACAGAATGGCCTCACTGATGGGCAAAGATTGGTTGCATTGATGGGCACAGATTGGTATCTCTGCTGGGCACTGTTGGGGCTGCACTGATAATCAGTGCCATGATGATCAGTACAGGTCCCCTGTGAGTAGATGCAGCTAATCGGCTCTCCTCTCCTCACACTCTGCTGGACGCATGGATTCCAATGGGTTTTTATTTTTTGAAGCATGTGATTAACCACTTCCCGACCGCTGTATGCAAAATGACTGCCGGGAAGTGGCTTAGTTATCCTGACTGGACGTCATATGACGTCCTCAGGATAACAAGCCTCCTCGCGCCCGGGGGGGGGGGCAAGGATCGTGGCGGTCGGTGGTGTGGGAGGTCAGTCTGACCCCCCGCAATACCGATCTCGGTAAAGTGCTTCCATCTGAAGCACTTTACCATGTGATCAGCCGTGACCAATCACGGCTGGTCACAGTGTAACATAGGAAAGCCGTTTATCGGCTTTCCTGTACTCAGGTCTGCAGACCTGAGGAGTGGAGAGCCGATCGGCTGCTCTCCTGACAGGGCGGGTTTGTGCTGATGATTTATCAGCACAGCCCTCCCTCGGATCGCCACCCTAGACCACCAGGGAGCCTACCAGAGACCACCAGGGAGCCGATCTGGACCACCAGGGAGACCCCCCTAGACCACCAGGTAAGAGACATAGTGCCCAATGTGGATGGCACTCAGTGCCACCTTCAGATGCCACCCTAGACCACCAGGGAATGAGCCCCTATCAGTATATATGCCCACTAGTGCCCCTATCAGTGCTTACCAGTGCCCCTATCAATGCATACCAGTGCCACATATCAGTGCCCACCATTGCCACCTACCAGTGCCCACCGATCAGTGCCCATCAGTGCCACCTATGAGTGCCAATCAGTGCTGTCTATGAGTGCTCATCAGTGCCGCATATCAGTGCTCGTCAGTGCTGTATATCAGTGCCACCTATCAGTACCCGTCAGTGCTGCTTATCAGTGCCGCCTAACAGTGCTCATCATTGCTGCATATAAGTGCCTCATCATCAGTGCCACCTCATCAGTGCCGCCTCATCAGTGCCAATCAGTACTGCCACATCAGTGCCCGTCAGTGTAGCCTCATCAGTGCCCACCGGTGATGGAGAAAATTTACTTATTTACAAAGTTTTGTGACAAAAATAGAGAATTTGTTTGTTTTTTTTCAAAATTTTCGGTCTTTTTTTATTTGTAGCGCAAAAAATAAAAACCGCAGGGGTGCTCAAATACCACCAAAAGGAAGCTCTATTTGTGGTAACAAAATGATAAAAAATCTGTTTGGGTACAGCGTCGCACGACCGCGCAATTGTCATTCAAAGCGCAACAGCACTGAAAATTGGTCTGGTAGTGCATAGTATTGAAGTGGTTAATAAGCTTCAAAAAAGGGTGGGCTCGGGGCACAGGGCACTGCGCCCTGAGCCCACCCATTTGTGGAGTCACGATGGAAGCCGCTGCCCGCTGCCACCCGCTACCTAGATGGGGTAAGTGCGGGGCTGAATGAGCAGCCGATCAACCGACCACCTGCGGGGGGGGGGGAGTGCGGGTGACCTGACCTAGAGCGTCCACTGTATTGGACACAGCCAATCACATGATGGGTAAAGAGCCGCGTCATCTGGGTCGCGCTGTCTCCTGGGGTCGCACGATCGTGGTGAACCTGGGCAATGTCATATGACGTCGGCCCAAAACAAGAGTGCATCCCATCCACCGTCATTTGTCTATACAGCGGGTGGGAGGCGGTTAAAGCAACTAATCAAAACTGTCCAAAACAAGATCCTGAGGCTAAGGTCACATTTCTGCAGGTTGCAGTTTTTTGGCATGTTTTGCAGTGCCTTTTGTCTTGTGTTTTTTTTTTTTTTTGTTAATAGGAAAGCATGAAAGTTCTGTTTATATATTGCAACATTGAGTCACATCAAAGTAATGCAGGAACCTTTATGTGCCAAAAGTTGACTTTGAAATCTCCTTTTGGCCCCACACCCAATCACTTTCCAAAGCTTACCGCCTCAACCTTTGCAACATCTCTAAACTGCGTCTCTTTCTAACCAATGAAACCACAAAGCTCCTGATTCACTCCCTGGTCATTTCTCATCTCGACTACTGCAACTCCCTCCTCATTGGCTTACCTTTAAATAGACTATCCCCCCTTCGGTCCATCATGCATGCTGCTGCCAGACTCACCCACCTTACAAACTGCTCAGCGTCTGCTACCCCTCTCTGCCAATCCCTCCATTGGCTGCCACTCGCCCAACAAAATAAATTCAAAATACTAACAAGAAGTTATAAAGCCATCCACAACTCTGCCCCCAGCTACATCACTAACCTAGTCTCAAAATACCAACCTAATCGTTCTCTACGTTTCCTCCCAAGACCTCCTGCTCTTTAGCTCCCTCATCACCTCCTCCCATATTTGCCTCCAGGACTTCTCCCAAGCCTTCTCTTCAGGGAAGCCTATCCTGCCTCCACCTAACAACTGCACATTTATTTTATTTTCTTCATCAGCTCAACCCCACAGTTATTGCCCTTTCGTATCACTTGATCCTCCCTCCTAGATTGTAAGCTCTAACGAGCAGGGCCCTCGGATACCTCCTGTATTGAATTGTATTGTAATTGTACTGTCTGCCCTCATGTTGTAAAGTGATGCGCAAACTGTCGGCGCTATATAAATCCTGTATAATAATAATATTGGGAATATAAAATGTTGATGTAACATACACTTTAATCTAACCCCTAAAGTTCTTGTTTAACTGTTGCCCCCAGCACTTACCCTTCTTTTCCATACTAACAGTTGGGTTGCCCAAGCACACTGGAGGTATAAAATGGAAAACAAGAGTATGTACTTTTTACTTGCACTTGATTTGTTCCGTTTTAGGTATGCTTTGAATTTAACCAAATGCTTTCCATGTATTGTATGTTCTGTTTTTGCTTTGGTTGCAGATGAATCATTTATACCTCCACCAGAATCCCAGCCTATTATCCCAGCCATGTATCCAGACACATCATGGGAGGACCATCTCCTAGAGCAACAGGATCACTTAGAGAGGGAAATGGAGGAAGCCAAGAAAATGATATCTGGCCTGCAGGTATGCATCTGTTATCTTCACCAGGCTCCTATAAAACAGCATGTCTACTTGTCTCTACATCTATATACTGAACAAATCTGTAAGTGAACTAGTGTTACAGTAACTATAGCATAAAAGCATAGGGCAACTATAACAGAACAATTTCACATTGGAAATGAGCAGTGCAGTCAGCATAGCTCAGGAAGACCATTGTTGATATCTCTAAATGTGTTTGGATTGTAAAGGAGGTACACAAGGTATCCATCCGGTGGTACAATTATTCGCTCTGAGATGCACATAAAGGAGGGTTTTCTGGTTAATAAAGATAATAGCAGACACCTTGTACTACAAGCTCTCAGGCAGGTCTTTTAAATATTTAAAACAGCCTTTAGCAGACATGTCAAACTGAGAGAAAACAGTGGGCTGAACTGAGTATAATGTGCAAGAGACTACATTATATCTACCGAAGGTCACATCTGCAGGATTTCCAAAAAACATGACCGATGATGAGTAATTAACGTTACACTAATAACTGTATCCTAGCATATTTCATCATTGATAACGTGTCAATGAAACAATTTATAAAGCACTTAGCTACAAAATTATGTAAGTGTACCCAGTATTCACTGGAGAATAACTAGGGCCATATTCAGTGTAAATGCTTAAACCAGCTGAGGGTCTCAGAGGAGTAATATGAGGCTATATGTAGCCTAATTTGACAAGACTGGCCTACAGGTTCACCTAGGGCTAGTTTACATCAGTGTTGCTCTCTGAAGAGTGATCTGTATTTGGATCGTTTGCGAAGGGCATTTGACAGGTGGTGAGGAGGCGTTGTGTTGCCAGCTCACCGTCTGTTTTAACCCCTTAAAACCTGCACTAGTGCGCCACAACCACTTGTATTGCATGTGGTTTAGGGGCAGTTGCGAGGCATCCCTATTCAATTGAATGGGTTACATGCAGCAGGGAGTAGTGCTGCCTGCTGAATGTGTTCGGTGGGGAAATTATTTTTCAGCTCCGCAATGCAAAGCATTGTGGCGGTAGCTTATGTGCTCTGCCTTCTGCTGCCTTTGCAGCATAAGGGGGAGCATTTGGGGGTCGGTAAAAATGTCTCAGTCATGTGTTCCTACCGCCCCACAAACACAAGTGTAAATAAGGCATTGCACTTTCAAGTGGTCTTCGTAGCTGCTAACCTTTGACAAATGCCAGTAACTCCGTGAAAGACAATTTTTTCCATTGTTTGGGCATGTTGCTGTGAATTTTGCTTTTTGTCAGTGGAGATTTCAAAATGTCACTAACAAAATGTTTCCAGTAACTTCATATCTGGGGCAGTGGTCTCCAAACGGTGGCCCGAGAGGCACCATTCCTTCTATTGACATCAACGATGAGGCACCAATCCTTTCACTGACACCAGCGATAAGTTATTATTCCTTTCAATGACACCAGCAATAGACATAATTCCTCCCACTGAAACCAACGATGGGGCATCATTCCTCCCACTGACACCAACAATGGTGCACTGTTCCTGCAACTAATACCAATGATGAGGCACTATTCCTCCTCCCACTGACCACATTTTTTTTAAATTTCACTGACCACTAAGCCTGAGACATTGTGGACTCCCATAGGTGCTGGGGCATTTTCTACTCTCACTGGCCACAGTCTGGCCCCCTAAAGTCTGAAAAGACGTACACTGGCCCTTTGTCATATTTAAGGCAGCTTGCATGATTGATTTGTGCATTGCTGCCATGGGCTTGGATCCAGGCAGTTTTTTTTCTTATGGGACACGTTGCACTATAGGCTACCAATCAGCAGCCATCTCTGGGACCTATGGGATTACGTAGACAAGATATACATGTGAGATTTATAAGATATCAGGATCCTCAGGATCCTGCTTAATTTGATTGACTCTATTTGACCATTTGTGCCCATATTTTATGGCCTCTATGTGGATCCTTGACTGAAATACGTGGGGCCCAGGGCACTCGAGGCACCTTACTCTGTGGCACAGTGAGATCTTTTTGGCTTTTAGTTGGGAAGATTTGTCATCTGCTATAGCTTTGTGGATGAACTCAATACTTGTGACCTCCTGCTGAAAGGCCCTTGAAGAAGGGAGTGACTTTTTTCCTGAAATGCGTCGGGCAGTTAAAGGAGAATGTCACCATCTACGCATTTTCTCCTTAATCAACAAACATACTGTTGATTTTTTACATTAAACGTCATACCACCATATATTTTACAATGTATAATAAAATGTGCATTTATCATAGCATTTCCTCAATTTTTTGTGTTGCCTTTAAAGTCCCATTAGTATTGTGGGGGTTGCTCACACTCTTTCCTATATAATTAGGGGTGTTGGCAACACACTATATATAGCTTTCTGTTGGGGTCCTTAATTCTACTGGCCCTTTGTTTAGGGAGTTTGGAGACCCCTGATCTACGGTATAGTTCAGTTCACATTAAGTTCAGTAATTTGTGGACATTCTTTTTTTTTTTTAAAAAGGTGTAGTTTTATTGTACACAAACGACTGGTACAGAAGAACACAAGTAAATATAGTGCAACAAGCAGTGCTCAACTACTGCTGTGCAAAATCAACAACAAATCAATTCAACATACTTCATACTACATATTCAACATACTTGGATTAATATAAAAGTAACAATTATACATCTGAAACTGAATCAATTAGAAATAAGTCAATTTATCAAGACATTGACATATTGAAACACATTTAGTGGAAAGAAAATAAGCAAAAATTTAGCATGGATCCACATCCCTAGCCAATAATTTAGGTATCCAGTGGTATAGTGCGATCTGAATTCACCCATAAATCCCAAATTTTATGGTATTTACAAGGACACCCCCTGGCCTCATACGTTAGCTTATACAGTGGAAGTGCCTGATTAATGATAGTAAGCCAGAACGTTATGGTGGGCGGAGTTTGTGACTTCCATTGCATGGTTATGGCTTTCTTTGCGTAAAACAATACTAAACGTAAAAAGATCTGCATACTTTTGGAAAGGCATTCATCATCAATCTAACCCAACAAGCACCTTAAGGGGTTACATACATTAGGTATTTGGGTAATGGAGTTAATTAAATCGCTGACCTCCGACCAGAACTTTCTGATCGGTGGACACTCCTACATCCTATGATAGAATGTACCATAAGTTGAGGAGCATTTGGTACAGACAGCAGATGGTAATCTGTTCAGATGAAAGAGAAGACATGTAGTATAATAGGACCTGGATAACCATTTCGTTTGTATAACTTTATCCCAAGAGGAGATAACTGTAGAGACCTGGAGAGGGAAGATTTTCTGCCAGATTCGCTCTGTTAACTCTCGTATATAAGAGCTCCATTTAAGCTCCTTGAGACCAACCCTGTCAGTTGTAGAGTGTAGAAGAGACAAATAATATGTAGAAATCAATTCTGAATGAGAGAGGTCAGTTAACAGACGTTCTAGTGGAGAGGGTTGTATAGCTATATTACGGAGGCTGAATTGTGCAGCAGCAGGATTGAAAAGTATTTTCAAGAAACAAGTGGGAGATTAGTTTCACCCCCCATCTAAACGAAAACATTCCATCCGTTCTATGGAAAAACTCCCGCAGACGCGGATTGCTCCATAGGGGAGCATTAGGTGAGTGTATGGTGGCTGCATTTGATGGTAGCAATTTTGAGAGTCGAAATATCCATAGTGTGATGTATAGAACACTCATACTATCCCTACCTGAATTGACGATGAATCACATTTTGTAGGGATTCATAGGAAGTAAGAATAGCTGCTTCCAGAGTTGTGGCAGCATTATTAACTTCAGGGTAGAACCACCAATGGGCATGGGACATTTGAGAGGATACATAGTAAGTTTGAAGGTTAGGGAGTGCTAGGCCTCCCTCCAGAACTGGTAGCTGCAGCATATATTTGGCAATCAGAACCGCCCATCCTCCCCAAATAAAGGAAGCGATGACAGGGTCAATCTCCGGAAACTTGCGTTTAGAAATACCGGGGAATTACTCAATATGTAGAGGAAGCGTGGCAGGAATATAATTTTGAAAATAGTTATCCTCCCTAGTAGTGTCAAAGGGAGATTGGACATAATTTTTAAGGTACTTTTAAGTTTACTAATGAGAGGATCTAAATTATTCTTCATGTATAGAGAAATGGGCTCCAGTATAGTAATGCCCAAATAGCGGAAACTCGCAACAATTTTTAAAGGGCATGAGGGTGGTAGGATGATCGAGGCTGTCTGATCTAACTAAAACTCCTAAGTTTACTTGAAAACCAGAGTAATAACCAAAGCCCTAGTAAAGTAGGGAGGGAGAATTGGGGCTCAGCTAAATATATGAGCATATCGTCCGCATAGAGGGACACCTTCTCCTCTAAACCCCCAATTACTAGGCCTGTAATGGTGGCAATATGCCAGAAATAGAATTATTCACTCTCAATCTAGCCCTAGGTTTGTTGTATAACCACTGAATCCATCTAAGAAACATATCGCCAAAGCCAAACTTTGATTTGTAGACATTCTACATTTAGTAATGAACTCTGCAGGTGACGATAGTTAATTACAGTACTTTACAGTCTACATAGAAACAAATTTCGAATGAAAAGAGGAAAACATTATTGAAGTGTGATTAATAATACCCAAGAATAAATATCTTCCTTTTATATGACATTACATCGGCGACATTCTATTCAAGCCCACATTAGCAAGCACTATAGATCTCATTCTGCTAAACTGGCAGGGAAAGCAGGTAAAGTATGTAAAGGTTTATTTTTTTTTTAGTCTTGGGCAGAGCAGAGAGGGGTTTAGACCCTTTGTCATGTTTTTATTGCCGTCTGTGTCCTTGCTGGGGAGAATTATCTCTCTATTAGTCCTGTCACGGAGACAAAAAAAGGGGAAATAAACATTTTTTGGACATTTTTTTTTATTTCTTGTTGCTTCTCCAAAACAAGTATAGAGAAATCCTTGCAGTAGGACACAGGCAGAAAAAATAACCCATTTAAGCCTTCCCTACTGTATCTAAACAAAAAAAAAAGTTTTGGCTTTACATACACTTTAAAATGTGCATAGGAACATTGTATAATTGTGTCGTAATTTACAGAGACATTGTAGCTCAATCTTAATAAGGGAGTCTTTATTTGAATTCATATAGAAGCCTGTAACAATATCCCAGCTTTATTATCTCCCGTGGTTACAGGATTGTGTTTCCTTTTCAGGCATTGCTGTTAAATGGATCGCTTCCCGAAGATGAACAAGAGAGCTTATTCTCTTTGCGTGAAGATGGGGCGTGCCCAGAAGAACAACTGGTAAGTTCATACTGTACCTGTCTTTACCATACTGTAAGTCTTCCAGCATCTTCCATCGTTGCTGAACTTCACTTCTTTTGCTTTCAGGTCATCATCAAAAGTCGCCTTGACCAGAGTATGAGTGAGAACCAGTGTCTGAAGGTGAGTCCTTACTGCAACACCTACAAGTTAGAGAAGATTGTTTTTTTGTAGTAACAAAATGTGATAATGTGTAGTAGTTACTGACATTCAATCATTCATAATGTTATATGAGCTAAAGCAAAACACCAGATCTCCTTAACAACCTACTTGGTCATGTTCAATAAGTGCAAGATGAAAACTATGCATCTTAGCCACCACTATTTTTCTAAAGTCTCTTATTGCGGGTTATGTGTTTAATATGGTATTGCTGACCAATTTGTAACCTGAACTTTGAAATATAATTAATCCGCCATAACTTCTTAAAGGCTAACTATAGTTTTTTTTTTTTTTTTTTAAAAACACATCTGCCTGTTGATGATTTACATACAATGAGCTTTAGCAAAAGCAAGACACAACTTCTCTAAAAATATCTTCCTTTTTTAGGGCTTCAATGGAAATTCTGATATATATTTATAGAAAACAAGTTAAAAATAAAGGTATACCTACTAAAACCCAAGATACTCCCAAAATGATCTTTGAAACATATATAGGTTTCTAACATCCACCATCTCCGTGATGTCATCATGGAGGAGTGGAAGAGGACTCCAGTGGCAACCTGTGAAGCTCTGGTGAATTCCTTGCCCAAGAGGGTTAAGGCAGTGCTGGAAAATAATGCCGGCCACACAAAATATTGACGCTTTGGGTCCAATTTGGACATTTTCACTTAGGGGTGTACTCACTTTAGTTGCCAGCGGTTTAGACATTATTGGCTGTGTGTTTAGTTATTTTGAGGGAACAGCAAAGTTATATTGCTATACAAGCTGTACGCTCACTACTTTACATTGTAGCAAAGTGTCATTTCTTCAGTGTTGGCACAAAGATATAATAAAATATTTACAAAAATATGAGGGGTGTACTCACTTTTGTGAGATACTGTAAATCCATCCTGCAGTAAAAAAGAAAAAGCAATGAATCAAAGACCTTATGTCTGCATGATATCTCCTGGGCTTATCTCTATTATTTACAGCTGATTGTTTTATTGCACTCCCAGAAGACGCAATCCCTGTATTTCCAGGAACCCAACACTGATGCGTCAGGTGTAAGCATCTTCAACATTAGTTATAATGTGCTAGTGTAAAGGGGATGGCACAACTTATATGTAATTCATACAATACATTGTACATATCTGATAAATAAATCAACAGCAAAGTGGTATCTCACAATGGTCAAGTGACAAATGTTCCTGCATTGAAGGCTATTAGCAAGCTTCAGGCCTAAACTTCATTGGTGTGGACCCTCAGCTAGGATCTGTCCCCAGTTCACAGTCTTCACCTTGTCCATGCTCTTTGGCTGTGCCAGGTATGTACTCCCATGTACTGACATAGATCACAAACAGCAGAAGTAAACAGTCATTTTTGCACCCTTTAAACCGGCTTTGAGACCACCACAGGAATACAAACATTACCAGCGGAACCAATCTGGGGTTTCCAAAAGCGTTTTATGACCTTCCAATAAAAAGGGGTCATAGAGGTCTGGTGAGTGGCCATTTCTTACGGGTGGCGAAATTTGAGCACTAGAAGCACTTTGATCAAGGAGTTTGGTGTTGGGATAAGACTACATTTTATGGACATACAGTATCTCACAAAAGTGAGTACACCCCTCACATTTTTGTAAATATGAAGAAATGACACGTTGCTACAATGTACAGTAGTGAGTGTACAGCTTGTATAACAGTGTAAATTTGCTGCCCCCTCAAAATAACTCAACACACAACCATTAATGTCTAAACCGCTGGCAACAAAAGTGAGTACACCCCTAACTGAAAATGTCCAAATTGGACCCAAAGTATCAATATTTTGAGTGGCCACCATTATTTTCCAGCACTGCCTTAACCCTCTTGGGCATGAGTTCACCAGAGCTTCACAGGTTGCCATTGGAGTCCTCTTCCACTCCTACATGACAACATCACGGAGCTGGTGGATGTTAGAGACCTTGCGCGCCTCCACCTTCCATTTGAGCTTGCCCCACAGATGCTCAATAGAATGGCCAGTCCATCACCTTTACCCTCAGCTTCTTTAGCAAGGCAGTGGTCGTCTTGGAGGTGTGTTTGGGGTCAGTATCATGTTGGAATACTGCCCTGCAGCCCAGTCTCTGAAGGGAGGGAATCATGCTCTGCTTCAGTATGTCACAGTACATGTTGGCATTTATGGTTCCTCAATGAACTGTAGCTCCCCAGTGCCGGCAGCACTCATGCAGCCCCAGACCATGACAATCCCACCACCATGCTTGACTGTAGGCAAGACACACTTGTCTTTATACTCCTCAACTTGTTACTGCCCCACACGCTTGATACCATCTGAACCAATTAAGTTTATCATGGTCTCATCAGACCACAGGACATGGTTCCAGTAATCAATGTCCTTAGTCTGCTTGTCTTCCGCAAACTGTTTGCAGGCTTTCTTGTGCAGAGGATAGAAGAGGCTTCCTTCTCGGACAACAGTCATGCAGACCAGTTTGATGCAGTGTGCGGCGTATGTCTGAGCACTGACAGACTGACCCCCACCCCTTCAACCTCTGCAGCAATGCTGGCAGCACTCATACATCGATTTCCCAAAGACAACCTCTGCATATGACGTTGAGCATGTACACTGAACTTCTTTGGTCAACCATGGCTAGGTCTGTTCTGAGTGGAACCTGTCGTGTTAAACCGCTGTATGGTCTTAGCCACCATGCTGCAGCTCCGTTTTAGGGTCTTGGTAATCCTCTTATAGCCTAGGCCATCTTTATGTACAACAACAATTATTTTTTTCAGATCCTCAGTTATTTGCCATGAGATGCCTATTTTTTTCAACACATTGTGAAGTTATGGACTTTTTATGCACTTTACCACTTTGCTTTCAATTTATTTATCAGATATGTACAATGTATTGTGTAAATTAGTTATAAGTTGCGCCATCACCTTTACAGTAGCACTTTATCATTGATTGATGTGAATACTCACATTTTTAAAGGGGCTGCTGTATTTTTCAATCACTTTTAACATGCATGTAGGGCGCCACAGCTCCAATTTTTGCACAACATATCTTCAACATTAGGCTTCATGCACACAGGACTTTAAAAAAACATCTAAAAAACGTCAGTAGCTTATCAGTGATTTTTTTCAGCTTTTACCAGTGTTATACTACCGCCCTTTTTTCACGGTTTTAAAACGCCAGAGTTTTTTCCTTTTTTTTACCAATTGATCTAAAACGTCCAAAAACATTGGGGATTGTAGTTTTTGAGCGTTTGAGCGTTTTTACAGCTGAAAAACATCTCTCAGAACCCTCTGGTCTTGTTTTTTTTTACAGCTCAAAAAAGTCACTGCTAAAAACAGCTGATAACAGCCTATGTGTGCATGAACACATAGGATAACAAGATGGAGGGTTTATTGACTATAGAAAAAAACGTCTGCAGCTAAAACCAGCTGCTGTAAAACAGTCAAAAAATATCCTGTGTGCATGAGGCCTTAGAGTCAGTGCAGCTGCTATGCTTGCAACCACAGAAGCCTTTGTATTATGTGAACTCATTTACAAAATACAAAGTCTTCTCTAAATGGGCAGCAAAGGGGAGGGGCGGGCAAAGCTGATCTGTGTCTCCTCTTTCACAGCTCTGAGTGCCAGAGCACACTGATCAGCACTTGTAGTCTTTGTCTGCAAGCACTGATCTTTGTTGAACTTACAAACCAGTTTGGCTTACGAACGAGCTCCCAAAATGGAACATGTTCGTAAGTAGGGTACTTACTGTAGTTGATCCTTTAAAAATATATGATTATGTTAAATTCAGGACCACATACAGAAATATACTTGACATCAGCACTGAGCTTGTACTTTCTACACATGTATAAAAAAAAATCTATGTTCTGTACACAATACCAGAAAGAAAGAACAGAACACGATTAATATGAAATGCAGTCCAGCTATAATGTGCACTGAGTAGTATTCCTCCCAGTATGAAAGAGTTTAATAAATTACACAATTTTTAATGCTTTTGCAGAAAGAACTCCAGAATTGTAAACAAGAAAATCGGAATCTCCAAGCAATCAAGGTAAAGTGAACCATGAGATACTTTTTTTTTGAAATGTGATACCAGTACATCTGATCCAGGTTCGGCTGTTATTTTATCAGCTGTTTAGGGTTGATGTGAAAGCTAATGCCTAATGGAATTTGGAAAAACACAATATGTACTGTATATTCAGAGCTAAAGTTTGACCTTCTTATAGTTTACTTTGCCCGGTTCATCCTTTTTTCCCCTCATTAACAGACTAATTAAAGCGGAGTTCCACCCAAAAGTGGAACTTCTGCTAGTTGGATTCCTTCCCCCCTCATGTGTCTCATTTGGCACCTTTCGGAGGGGAGGGGGAAGAGGACACCTGTCTTTAGACAGGTATCCTTTTCCACACATCCGAGAGGTCGGGCCGGCAGCCGCGGCGGCTGATATCGGCAGCCTGGCTCCCTCCTCCCTGCTCGCTCTGCTACTGGCCACCTGGCCAATAGCAGAGCGCAGCGGAGCCTCGCGCATGCGCAGTAAGGTGCCCGGCGTGAAGCCACACGTCCGGGTTCCCTTACCCGCAATGGATGCTGCTGCACCCGACCCCCGATCCGAACATCGCGGCAGGTGCCGACATCGCTGGACTCCAGGACAGGCAAGTGTCCTATTATTAAAAGTCAGCAGCTACAGTATGTGTAGCTGCTGACTTTTTTTTTTTTTTTTTTTCAGGCGGACCTCCGCTTTAAATTAATAAATGAAATCTTTCTTTTCGGTACATACTTATTTTAGTACCAGTGACATCACCACTTGGTCTTTGTGCTTCTCTATGCAATACAAGCATGTCATGGCTTGTGACATGGCCTGGCAGGGTGCTGTACATACTGTAGCCTACTGAAACAGGAAGCTGTGGTAAGGCCCACATAAGATGCTGAGCCTCCATGAAAATACATGAAAAGGTTGGGCCAGGGACCGTAAGTCTGGGGAGGAATAGCCTTGATGATGCTGGATGTCCTCGGCCAGGAAACAATCCAAGCTCTATCTGGCTTGCGGCAGCTTCTGGTGCACACTGTGAGAAGCTTACAGCATGCAAATCACATGAAATCAGAGTAAGCAATCTCATTACAGGAGGGGAGCCTGTACAACTGTGCAAGATACATTGTAGAAGGTAAGACTGGAATTTAATTCTAAAGCCTCATACACAAGGTGCGACGGTCGCATGACCGGATATTCAAAATCATATATGTTGGCTTTTGTATCTCGCGTATTGACTTGCACTAAGTGATCGTACGACCAAGCCTAATGTAGTGACATGTTAGGAGCGTATAAAGAGGAAGTTCAGGTAAATGTGATTTGTAAATTAGGAACGTAGGTTTACATGAACGGACACTTCCGGGCATTCCTGACTTCTGAGCATGCGTGTTTTGCACGTACAGCTTTGTTGGCCCAACTTCTCTGTACACACGGTACAACAGTTGTACAACCGCTTGTTGCACAACAAAAGCTTTCTAGTCTGCTCATACAACTTCTGTTGTACGACCGTCGATTATCGTACAACAAGATGTTGTACGACCTTTGTTGTACAACCGTTGTACCGTGTGTGCGGGCCTTTAGTAGGTGAAATAGTACAACCATGCACGCATCGTGTGCTGTTCTTGCTTTCGCTTTCTTACAGCTTACTAAACGGATTTGTCCTCCTCCTAACTTGGCTAAAGGAACCTACACACATTTGATGGTGGTTAGATGTCTGGGTATGATCTGACTGCAAAAGGATCTTTCATATGAAAGCTCTTTTTATAAACAAATGTTCAAATTGGCTAAAAAATACTTGCTTGGATCTATTAAGAAGAGAGAGGAGACTTGGTAAACACTCCCGGCAATTCTTTGGGAAAATCCAACCAGCTGATTGCTTATTCCCCGAAAAGGGTCTGGTATGGAATGTTTTTCAAGGTTGGAGAGTGCATACAGACATATGATTATTTCCCCAAACTGTCTCTGGTGCAAAAATAATGTCATGTCTGCAGGCATCTCATGACTTTGAAAATGTACAAGGATAGCTTGTGTTATGTGGTGCTCAGTATCATCTGTTTCTAGCGTGTTTATAAAGAACAAGATTGTTTTTGTAGTGCTTCAGCTGTATGCAGCATATGTCTTTACTATTTGGCTTTGCTTCTGTTGTCAAAGAAGAAGAATGTGACACATATATATATATATATATATATGTGCTAAACATGAATGCAGATTCCTCCTACACCATTGACTCACCTTCACACCATAAAAATAAAAATAACTGCTGAGATGTTCTCATTAGTCATCTGCGTTATGCTTGTTAAATGTACTGAAGTTGTGTGAACTTGAATTTACATTCTTAACTGAAAGGCCTGCTGCAAACTGGTAGTTCAGGCATGGTTTGAGGGCCATAGATGGAATCATTTCATGGCTTCTTGTATCTTTCTGGTGTTGATTTTTTTTACATGTGAGTACCAAGGGCAACCGTTTTGATTGCTAGGCAGTTTTACAATGCCTCCTGGATTTTTCATTCAAGTTGCAATATGCATTTATGTTATGTTAAGCACATTGGGACAAGAATCAAGGCATGCTGCAAAAGGGCCGAAGATATTTCACCATTGAATTACCTGAGAAGCCACTGGATAATTATCTAATATGGGTGGACTCTTTATAGCTCTCATTGACAAGGAAAACTGATGCTAAAAGTGCCTATACATGGACTACTTCATGGCACAGATTAGACCCAAGTTTTACCCTGATCTGTGTCTTAATAGGCTGCTTCTATGACCATCTGATTTACAAAAATTTGGTATGAAATAGCCAGTGCATGTGGCCATCCTACAACTATTATCTGTCCACCTGAGCCAGATGTGTTTATAGCTAAATTTGATGATGGTGATGATGATGATTATTATTGCAATCAATTTTTTTCTTCCATTTAACCATAAAGCATCTCAAAACTGTACATCCAGTACATTAGCACTCATTCTACACATCCCTTGGCTTTATAACAAATTCTGTTTTTATGCAATCTTTATAGCTTACTGCCCCTTTTTCTTAACCTCCCACTCTACTCCCTTTCTTATGATTCCTTATATTTTTTAAATTAAACTTAAATCCAACAGTCTTCTGGGCATTCCAGTGATGTCACAGGTCCTTCCTCTTCTTTACAGCTGCAGAGGCGAGCATTGAACTGAATGGCGCTCACGTTATGATGCGTGAGCACTTTTTGGTGCAGCAGTAGCTGTAAGATGTGAGCCCAGGCCAATGTCATCATGATGCACTCCAAGGGGGGGGGGGGTGTCTGGACTCACAGGAAATGGGTTGAATGACTCTGTCATTTAACCCAAAATGGGAGCTAAATCTAGTGGATGGGCAGACTTTCTGCAGAGGACAGACGTTGAGTATTGCAGCAAAAGCTGTTTTTTTATATATTCTACTGCAGGGCTATTAATTTTTGATTCTGTTGTTAACCTGGAAGTATGCTTTAGGGCCTATTCACACTTATGCCTTGTGGTAAAGTGTGTATTAAAGCAGCATGTTAACGCACAATGCACACAGTGTATGCCACCCCATCACTGCGATCCACAATGCATATTAATGCACAAGCTTGCACTGTGGTACACTGTGGTGTTGCTAAAAATGGTGCATAACCTTTTCATTGGTCTGGTTTGTTGGTAGCCATTTAAATTAATCTATGATAAGAACTAAGAGTCACTGTATATAGCCCAGTCTTTTGCATGTAACCTACCCAAACTGAGCATCGTATGTAAGGTTCACTGAGGATTGGACTTTGTAAGGCTTTTTCTCATGGGTTCTTTATAGGTGCTAACCATTGGAAAATTTCCAGGGAAGCAGTTTTTTCTGTACCTTTCTTTGTGAAGCTAAAGGAATTCGTATTTCACCACACTATTTCTAAACAATTCTGAGACAGCATGACAGTATCTGGTGGCATGTCAGGTTGTTTCAGGACAGACAAATGTGTCACCACCAGTTGTCCTCAGTGACACATTTGATTATTTTAGGTGAGCCCAGCTTCAAATTAAAGTAGACCTGTTATTTTGTTTTAGCTATAATAAGGTCAGAATCATTGGAGCCTCAAATCCCTGGGTACTTTTCTATGCAAACCTTGATTTTAGCATTGAAATCTGAGCTCTGGCCTGCTTTCTTACAACTCCCATGCCTTACTATTGATCAGTAAGGCTACCAATCAATCTATTTGGTGAAGAGAGAGGTGTGAGGTGGCAGGACTTGGCAGAAGCTGAGATTCATATAAAGAGCACCCTGGGTTTTTGGGCTCTTGGTGTGCTGAACAGCAATCTTGTGATATATACTGTATGCACAACATTTTAGTGGCCACATAAAGTGTGTGCTCTTCACCCATCAGGTTATCTTTGTTACATATAAGAGTACCCATAGGAGCGATGTGTGCTTAAAAATGTGTCCACAGCCTTCCTTGCTCTTTCCATTGCTTTTTACATAAGTGAATTTGCCATGGCAACTAGCCACCAGTTCAGGTCAACAGAAATCTAAAACAAATTGAAACTTGGGGATAATTATTCTTTCAAGGGAAGACGGACCACATGGAAACGATTTTTCACTTCTGACTAGGTGTACACTTTATTTTTGCAATAAATGGATATTTTGACAGCTGATTTTCATATGGACATTAAAATTATATGTAAAAACACAAATAATGTCTACCACTATGTCTATGTAATTTTTTTTATTGGTTTATCAGGATGCCTTGCAGCAGAGAATGGCTCAGCAAGAAAGCATTGTTCTTCAACTGAAGCAGGAGTTGTTGAGGGCCAACATGGACAAGGATGAACTCCATAACCAAAATGTAAGCTTAATGCTATCGTAGAAAGACTAAGGCTGGCAATAAACAAGTATTTTTTATCGTTCAGTCAATCCAGTATCTACACAAACAAGGTGATTAGAGAAATGCCCTTCCCCGCCAGGACATTGCATTCTGACAGTGGGACCCGTCGCTATTAGAATACACAGAACAGTGACTGCAACCTCTGATTGACAGACATTTTCCATCATGTTCCTTCAACAGAAGTCGATTAAATGTTCCCTGCTGAAGTACAGTTGCGCTCATAAGTTTACATACCCTGGCAGAATTTATGATTTCTTGGCCATTTTTCAGAGAATATGAATGATAACACAAAAACATTTCTTTCACTCATGGTTAGTGTTTGGCTGAAGCCATTTATTATCAACTGTGTTTACTCTTTTTAAATCATAATGACAATAGAAACTACCCAAATGACCCTGATCAAAAGTTTACATACCCTGCTGATTTTGGCCTGATAACATGCACACAAGTTGACACAAAGGGGTTTGAATGGCTATTAAAGGTAACCATCCTCACCTGTGATCTGTTTGCTTGTAATTAGTGTGTGTGTATAAAAGGTCAATGAGTTTCTGGACTCCTGACAGACCCTTGCATCTTTCATCCAGTGCTGCACTGACGTTTCTGGATTCTGAGTCATGGGGAAAGCAAAAGAATTGTCAAAGGATCTGTGGGAAAAGGTAGTTGAACTGTATAAAACAGAAAAGGGATATAAAAAGATATCCAAGGAATTGAGAATGCCAATCAGCAGTGTTCAAACTCTAATCAAGATGTGGAAAATGAGGGGTTCTGTTGAAACCAAATCACGGTCAGGTAGACCAACTAAAATTTCAGCCACAACTGCTAGGAAAATTGTTCGGGATACAAAGAAAACCCACAAATAACTTCAGGTGAAATACAGGACTCTCTGAAAACATGTGGTGTGGTTGCACAATAAGAAGGCACTTAAAGAAAGATGGGCTGCATGGTCTAGTCGCCAGAAGAAAGCCATTACTACGCAAATGCCACAAAGTAGCCCGCTTACAATACGCCAAACAGCACAGAGACAAGCCTCAATCCTTCTGGCACAAAATAGTTTGGAGTGATGAGACCAAAATTTAGCTTTTTGGTTGACCTGTTATTGGCTAGAGCAGAATGAAGTGAAGTTTCTGGAGTGGCCATCTCAGTCTCCTGACCTCAATATCATTGAGCCACTCTGGGGAGATCTCAAACGTTCAGTTCATGCAAGACAGCCCAAGAATTTCTAGGAACTGGAGGCTTTTTGCCAAGAGAAATGGGCAGCTTTACCATCTGAGAAGATAAAGAGCCTCATCCACAAATGCCACAAAAGACTTCAAGCTGTCATTGATGTTAAAGGGGGCAATACACGGTATTAAGAACTGGGGTATATAAACTTTTGATCAGGGTCATTTGGGTAGTTTCTGTTGTCATGATTTAAAAAGAGTAAACACAGTTGAATGATAATTAATGGCTTCAGCCAAATACTAACCATGAGTGAAAGAAAGGTTTTTGTATTCTCATTCATATTCTCTGAAAAATGGCCAAGAAATCCTAAATTCTGCCAGGGTATGTAAACTTATGAGCATAACTGTAGGCAATTTCTCTCAGTTAATGGTCAGCTTAACCTGTATAGACAGTGACTTTAGTAACTACATTGACAAGCAGATTTCTTATCGAGAAAGTTGGCCAGTATAAGATCTGCCTAACCTTGCTAGAACGGCCATACCTTCAGAATCTGCAGTGATCACTCTGACCAAGCCGACTGATAGATGTGGAAAACACCTGTCTGTTTTTTTTTGTTGTTCAAGCAAAGCAAAGGTTTTTTAAAACATCGTAAAAGACTGTGCATTTATTAATAAGCACTGACAATGCTTGGGAAAGCTTATTTTGCTCTGATGTTAATGCCACAAAGCCTAGAAGCTAGGCCTGAATCTGTTCTATCACTTGTTGTTGTAAGCCATGTATGAGCACCCTTATACATGGAGGGTGAAAATACTGAAAACAATTTAACTACTTTTACAGGTGGATTTGCAAAGAAAAATGGAAGAAAGAAATCAGTTAATTGGGGATTATAAAGTGAGTATATGTTAATTTTTGTGTCTTTGTATTATTATATAGAGTTTATAGCAATAACATAACGAAAAAACAAATACATATCAAACTGAACCTCATTCTTCTACAGAAAGAAATCACACAAAAGGATTGGCTGATCCAGCAGATGCAGGGGAAACTTGATGAGACGCATAGAAAATTCTCAGAAGCAAGCTATCAAAAGGTATGTCAGTCTGGTTGACTGTTTCTGGCATTGGGTAGTGGGCTTACCTGATTATGTAGTCATATACTATAGGTTATAATGAGCTACCTACTATAAATGATGATAATATTAGGAGTTTATGGATCATAAAAAGAATACACATAGTCAAAAGCTTAATGGGTTTATAAAGGGCACTGAATTCCATGGTGGGCCCCAATATCCTTATTTTGCTGTAGGAACTGTGTAATTTTCTTTAGCAGAGCAAAATTTGATACTTAAAGTGGTAAAAAAGTCCACTCTGTGATTTCTACCTATAGGTAAGCCTATACTAAGTATCTATCCTTCCACTGTATGTGATACATACAATAAACACCATCACCTTCTCCTCCTTCTGTATATGACCTATACATATTTACCTAGTGTACCATTCCCCAAAAATGAGTTCACTTTGTGGTATCGACTTTCCAAAGAAAGTAATTTCAGTGGCTTTTCTGGCATTTTTTTGGTAACAGAAAGGAAGGGAAACCGTTTTTGTTTCAACATTTGTTTTACTTTTTTTTTCTTTTTATAGTATCAAACAAAAAACCCAGCGGTTAATAATTACCACCAAAAGAAAACTCTATCTGTCTAATGAAAAAAAATTATATAAAGCTAATATGGTTGCAGAGTTGCATGACGGCATGGTTCTCAGTCAAACTGTCTCTCTTTCTGCGCTGAAAACTGAAAAATGGCCAAATAACAAATTTGGTACGCAAATGGTTAACTAGGTATTAGCACACAAGCTAGCTTTTCTGGCATGCTGAAAATGCTATGAAAAAGGACTGAGCCTTTCACCCTGCATTGATCATACCCAGTGGTGACTGGTGAGTTCCTTTCTTTTGGGGGGGCGGCAAACAAGCACCCCCCTCCAGGCGGCTGGTGGTGTTAGACTGACAGCACATCCCCACCCACCCCCTTTCGGGAGACCGGCGCGGCGATGACAATCCCCCCCACCCCCCCCCCCGGGCTGTCGGCGGTCAGGCATCTAGCAGATGTAGTGCAGTGGCTCTGGTGTCCGCTCCTCCCGCAACTTCTACTGCTGTGTGTCTCCTCTCCAGTGTTCCATCCAATAGGATTGCCTGACGCTTTGGCCAATCGGGAAACAAGTCTCACAAACTGGCTCCTGATTGGCAGGGAGGAACTTTAGTGTGAAAATAGCGAAACTTAATTAGCTATTGTCACACAACTGGGGGGGCTCAGTCTCTAATCACGTGCTTCCAAAAAACAATCCCACCCCCCCACCCAATTGGAATCCATAGTCCGGCTCCCTGAGATGCAGATCAGGGGGCCGGACGCATGAATTGGGGGGGGGGGGGTGGCGGCGCCCATGCACCCTCTATGGACGAGCCGCCACTGATCATATTAATTGTTTAGTTTGCTGAATCTGATAGAAGACATAAATAAAGGGATGCCAGCTATGTAGCAATTCCAGAGAGGACATTTTGCTCTACCCGCTACCCTTATATATAGATCGGACTGTTTTGGTGAGCTCCAAAGGCTTCCATGAGCAAGAATGAGTTGCATTATCCTGATGTTTTTGCTGGATTGGGCAATAATCTCCCACTACTGCCATCATTTAATAGCGATCAGATAGGGGCAAAACCTTATCCTGTCGCTTCTCTTTTCTCACCACAAAGTTGGCCTAGGAGGTATCTGCATGTCTTCCTTCTTTTCTCTGCACAGGATAAACACAATCACTTGGCAAAGGCAGATGTTAATGTTTAATAATGTACCTGTAGATATATCTTAGTGGTTTCTCTATGATGTCTGAGCTATGGACTCACCCACATGGTTGTGCAGTGGTTTGTTTATTGCTGCCTTTTAGATGTTGGTGACCCAAATCACCCTTGCATTTGCAACTGCCCTCTACATACCATGGTTGTATGGGCAGTTTCAGGGTGAACCTTTTTCACATACCAGTAAGGGAGCCAAACTATCCAGAGAAAACCGACACCAGTATAATAACTGCATTCAGATGGAATTGTACCCCGCTCCAAGTTCTGTAAAGCAGGATTTTTAACCATCTAGCTACTGTTCTGTGCAAAGTTGTTAAAAACCACAGGCTGTTCTTTTTCTATAACTAATCAGCATATGTTAAGTTGTCTCATTTCACCACAACAGAGGCAACCCTGTTTTTCCTTTATCAATACAAACTTTTAAAAGCACAAGGTGTATCAGACTTTTACTAGTCCCAGGTTCTCCATTTTCTGGCTAATTGATCCTCATTTGTACATATGGCTGGAGTATGTAGGCTGCTAAAAACATGCGAACACCAGATGGTGCCTTCATAAACAGCTGATTAATTATTCATACTTGTTTGTGTATTCCACAAAACTCATCATCAAGTTATCGGTCTTTAAAATGTTTTACTATCATTAGCCATTCCAAGTACTTCATCAGATTTACAGTATGTCATACAGAAGTGATCCAAAAAAGCTTTCTAGAAATTGTATGTAAAACATTTAATTGTTGAGCAATAGAAATTGCTTTGTGCATTTGTACATTTATTTAAACTGGGATTTCTCTAACAGCCAGATTCTCTTTTTCATTATTTTGTTCTCCCTTTACTATCATAAAGAAAAAAAACCTTTCTGCTGATGAGCAGCGAGGGTTTAAAAAGCAGATTACTCTTCACACATTCACGCTTATGAGTTTAGGCTCACATTTATAGTACCCATTGCAACATTGGAGCAAGCTCTGAGGCCTGCCATAATTGTCACCAAACACTGACAGCTATGCATAGAAAAGTAAAGAATTTAAATGTCCTTACAGGTTGCAATAATGCAAACAGTACATAAGCACTGAAAAAGCAGAGAACGTTGTATATAACCCCTTTCCATCACAGTCTGTTACATTCCCATGTGCATGATGCCCCGCAGAGCGGACATATCAATGTTCCCTCTTGACAGCTAGCAGTCGGCACTGTGTGTGTCTGCTAGTTCTGCCCATCACTGACCTCTCCAGTTTACCCTCTCATTCAGGAGCCAGTCAGAGTGGTTCCTGGTCATGTAATGCTATGATATAACTTAAAGCCCAACTCCAAGCAAACCCACCTCTACCATCATTCTCTCCCACCATCCTCGAACCCATCTGTCCAAGCGTTTATCTTTTCTTACCTGGTAAAGCAAATTATGCTGACCTGAGCCCCCCATCCAGGTCCCTTGCTGATGCTGCTTCTACCTATGGGGACCACTAGTCCAGCACCCCACATTAATCCTCACCAGCAGGTTCCCTTCAATTCCCTCAGTCAGACAGCAGTAGTCTTATGGATCCTGAGAGAACCCCTTTGGAGGACAGCCAATGTAAATTGTCCACATCATGTTCTACTTGTACAAGTGTGCACATCCCTCTTAGAATGACTCAGGACTCCACCCTCCTGAAGAGACTGTTATGCTGCCGGGAAGCAGCAGGGGCACAGATATGGTAAGATAAGTTGCTGCAGGAGCAGCTTGTGAACTCATTCTGGACAGAGAGACCAGGATTTCAAAAGGCTGAGTAGGGTTGCTTCATAGTCCAAAGGCCAAACATTTTAAGTTTTTCATAGGATACTTTGTGGAAAATTCATGCATAAGGAATTTTACTTTTAAATGAAAGTGGACAAAGAAATTCCTCAATTGGCGAGTGGACTGCATCCTGTAAAGCTCTGCCTCAATGCTAATTTTATATATATTTATATATATATATATATATATATATATATATATATATATATATATATATATTATTATACAGGATTTATATTATACAGGATTTATATAGCGCTGACAGTATTTGCAGCGCTTTACAACATACAACAGACTACAATTACAATACAATTCAGTACAGGAGGAATCAGAGGGCCCTGCTCGTTAGAGCTTACAATCTAGGAGGGAAGGTCAAGTGATACAAAAGGGTAATAACTGTGGGGCATGAGCTGATGAAGAAAATAAAAGTGCAGTTGTTAGGTGGAGGTATGATAGGCTTCTTCAAAGAGAAAAGTTTTCGGGGATTGCCTAAAAGTAGATAAATTTGGAGATAGTCTGACAGATTGGGGTAGGGAATTCCAAAGGATGGGAGAAGCTCGGGAGAAGTCCTGGAGGCAAATATGGGAGGAGGCGATGAGGGAGCTAGAGAGTAGGAGGTCAAAGAGAATGATTAGATTGGTATTTTGAAACTAGGCTAGTGATGTAGCTGGGGGCAGAGTTGTGGATGGCTTTGTAACTTATTGTTAGTATTTTGAATTGAATTTGTCGAGCGAGTGGCAGCCAATGGAGGGATTGGCAGAGAGGGGTAGCAGACGCTGAGCAGTTTGTAAGGTGGATGAGTCTGGCAGCAGCATTCATGATGGACTGAAGGGGGGGTAGTCTATTTAAAGGTAAGCCAATGAGGAGGGAGTTGCAGTAGTTGAGGCAAGAGATAACCAGGGAGTGAATCAGGATCTTTGTGGTTTCATTGGTTTAATACATATATATATATATATTGTGACAGCCGGCAGGTAAAGACGCCTGGTTGCGTGTAGGATGGCAGATACATCTACCCAAGATTCAAAGTGTATACAGACTTATACTACTAGGGGGAGTGCTGAGTCTTGCAGGGGTAGAGGTAATGAGTCCAGCTGGATTGAGCTGGCTCATTAAGACCTCTACATAAACTCCCAGCAAGCATAGGTGAGTGCTCCATCCTGGAACCAGGTTCTGTGTCAGGTCAACAGACTGGGCAGTGTAACAGCTTGTCTGGTAAGAAGCCTGTGTGGCTGACTGTTCAGTGAGAGATAGGAGCTAGGTACAGCGGTAGGCTGTACCCAGCTGACAGACAGGGAAACCTATTGTGTAGTCAGTGGCCAAGTGGCCTAGGATTTATTTTGTTGTTTGTTTTTGTTTTGTTGTTTTCACATTGTAACTAGTGAGAATAAACTACCTTTTTGTTTTCACTTGAAACTGCTGTCTTGCTGTGCCTAAAATTGTGTAGTGAACCCTTCCAGGGGGTCAAACACAACTGCTGCCGAGCTAACCGCCTTACAATATATATATATATATATATATATACAGGGAGTGCAGAATTATTAGGCAAGTTGTATTTTTGAGGAATAATTTTATTATTGAACAACAACCATGTTCTCAATGATTCCAAACTTTTGTTTTTCCATCAAATAAGAGTGATCAATGTTACACTTTTGTTGTTTTGTTTTTGTTTGTTGTTTTATTTAGGATCCGGTGAACCGGTGACTGATGTGTTATCCAAAGGGACAGACAGTCGACCCATGTCGGATGGCGACATGGATCGAGGATAGAGAGTGACTTGTCAGTCGGTGTGTCCGAAGAATGGTCTGTTCGACAATGTGACGGGTCAGACAACTGGACTGTGTCTTGGACCAAGGTCCTACCTCGTGAGTGGATACGAACGACCCTCAAATACATCTCCAGAATTACTCGGTCGAGTTAGGTCG
>BLSH010194871.1:591975-609106 GCA_018402905.1 Glandirana rugosa
CCCCCCCCCCCCCCCCCCCCCCTGTTTTCACCTATTGGTCTGGCCAGTACCACCACCTGTATTGAAGTGCCCTAGGAAAAATGTGTGTGCCGCTCATGCTCGATAGGGAGGAGGTATGTGAATAGTGCAACTGCTGCTGGAGCGCTGACAGGGGATGGAGTCTGTCCTGGCTTCTGTAAAGGTTCAAAAAAGGAAGGGTGACCCCCTAAAAGGCACACATCCATAGCGTCCTACTGCAGTGAATGAAGTGGCAACCTCAACCTGGACTCCGACCAGGCCATGCCCTCAACATGTTTCACTTTGCTCCCGTAGCTTAGTCATGTATTAGAGTGGCCTCTGAATGAAGGTGCGCACACAGGCACCTTTTTGTTCAGGCTGAATATCTAGTTGTCAAGTTCATCCAGACTACAGAAAAATGGCCTTCGTCCGCACGCTATTTCACTACACTGTGACCCTTATTTGATTAAAAGTGGCTTCATCTCTGTCCCTCACACATGAGAGAGCCTCCTAACAGCTTTCACTCATGTTGGACCAAAGGGCTCTATGGTTAAGCTCCTATGGGTGAAAAATGTTAAGAGGGGGTTCTCCCATGGATGGGGAAGACTAGGCCTAAGTCACCTTTTAATTGAATCAGGTTCACAGATTGCGGAAAGGCGTCGCTTTTCTGTGTTCCAGATGATGCCTCTTTATTTTTAGTACAGTTGTTCATAATCTTGTGTTTCTGGCCCAGGAATAAATTCTGTGGTTATGGGCACTGTAGGCTGCTATTGCTTACTACCTCCTGAAAGTGACTAGCTGCTGTACTGATCTTTCTTTTTTTTTTTTTTTTCTTTAACCACTTCAGCCCCGGAAGGATTTCCAGCTTTAGGACCGGAGCCCTTTTTGCGATTCGGCGCTGTGTCGCTTTAACTGAAAACTGCGCGGTCGTGCGACGTTGTACCCAAACGAAATTTGCGTCCTTTTTTTCCCACAAACAGACCTTTCTTTTGGTGGTATTTGATCACCACTGCGTCATTTCTGATCGCCGCTATAAACAAAAGAAGAGCGACAATTTTGCAAAAAAACCCAAATTTCTTACTTTTTGCTAAAATACAAATCCAAAAAAAAAATATAAAAAAACATTTTTTTTCACCGTTTTTGGCCGATTTATATTCTTCCTCATATTTGCGATAAAAAAAATCGCAATCGGCGTTTATTGATTGGTTTGCGCAAAAGTGGCCGCGTTTACGGATGATGAGAATTCATTTTTGGGGTTTTTATTTTTTACTAAAAATGGCGGCGATCTGCGATTTTTTGCGGTACTGCGATATTTCAGCGGACATGTCGGACCATTTTGACACTTTTTTGGGACCATTGGCATTTATACAGCGATCAGTGCTATAAAAATGCACTGATTACTGTGTAAATGCCATTGGCAGTGAAGGGGTTAACCTGCAGGGGGCGCGCTAAGGGTTAACTATGTTCCCTGGGCGTGTTCTAACTGTATGGGGGATGCCCTAACAGGAGAAGGGAAGTGGTCACAGCCTTCACGTAAAGGAAGGCTGTGATCACTTCCCTTCCCCCTCACACAGAGCGGAGGTCCGTGTTTACATACACGGACCTCCGCTCACTCGCTCCGGGGGGGCCATCGCAGGTAGCCGGCGGCAATCGAAGCCGCCGCTCCCTGGCCCTCCCCGAACACAGTGAGCGCGCGGGCGCGCCTCCGGCGGCGCGCCCTCACAGTGCGCGTTATCGCAGCCGCCGTCGTATGACGACGATTTGCGATAACGAACCACCTTGTCGCCGTCAACCTGCGGTTGGCGGTCGGCAAGTGGTTAAGATGGTCCAACTAAAATCCTTATGACCTAAAAACAAAAGCATCCAACAGTAAAAGGTTAGGTGCGCTTGTTTCGTGGGGTAATTGGCAGGAGTATAATGTCGGTGCACATGTTCATTGAGACAGTGATTCACAGAGATTTACTAAAACTGGTGCACACCGAATCTGGTGCAGCTCTGCATAGTAACCAATTAGCATCTAACTTCAGCTTGTTCAATTAAGCTTTGACAAAACATGGAAGCTGATTGGTTACTATGCACAGCTACATCAGATTCTGTACACACCAGTTTTAGTAAATATCCCCCAGTGTATGTCAGTAAGACAGATGAGAATATGCAGACATCAAGTAAGAAATTTAAAATCGGAGTATTGATTGAACTGAAAAATATCCTTTAGGAAGTGTAGTGGCTTGGGTACTCAGAGGGTTCAACATTAGAATTCATGGTGCCAAGGTTGCTGAACAATAATTGTGTGCTTTGTAGGGCAAAGATACTATTGGGTGGTGTGTGTATTAAAGTGGATGTAAACCCTCTCTATACCCAGTGAAGTGATCAGCCTCAGATGATACACAGGGATTAACCACTTGCCGACTGGCAACAGTGGTTGGATATCGCGAACTGCCGTCATATGATGGCGGCTGCGAGATCCCGCACTGAGCGCGCGCTCGCTGTGTTCCAGGGGGCCAGGGAGCGGGTAGGGCGGACTCGATCGGCGCCAGCTACCGGCGATGACCCCCCTGCAGTAAATGAACGGAGGTCCGTGTAAGTAAACCCAAATCTCCGTTCTGTTAGAGGGAGAAGGGCTGTGATCACAGGCTTCCTGTATATGTAAGCCGTGATCACTCTCTTCCCCCAGCCAGGCCAGCCCACATACAGTTAGAAAACGCCCAGGCAACACAGTTAACCCTTAGAGCGCCCCCTCCAGGTTAACCCTTTTACTGCCAATGGCATTTAGACAGTAATCGGTGCATTTTTATAGCACTAATTGCTGTATAAATGCCAATGGTCCGACATGTCTGCTGCAATATCTCAGTACCGCAAAAAATCGCAGATTACTATTTAAACCCCCCCCCCCCCATATAAATGAATTCTCATCTTCCGTAAACGTGGCAACCTTTGCGCAAACCGATCAATAAGCACTGATCTGCAATTATTTTTTGTTTTTTTTTTTTACAAAAAATGAGGTAGAATATAAATCGGCCAAAACGGATAAAAAAAATTTTTAATATATTTTTATTTTTGGATTTGTGTTTTAGCAAAAAAAAAAAAATATATATATATATATTTTATTATTTTTTTTTTTTTTTTTTTGCGAAATTCAGCCCCCTTCCGGGGCTGATGTGGTTAACCACTTTAAGACCGAGCCTCTTTTTGGAGTTCGGTGGTTATCAGTTAAAACCAGGTTTTTTTGCTATAAAATTACTTAGAAAAAAATATATATAATGTTTGGGGGTTCTAACACCCTAGAGAATAAAATATTTTTTTTTTAAATTCAGTTTTGTAGTTAAAAAATAAGACAACAGTAAAGTTTAGGTCAATTTTTTTCCATATTGTGAAAGATAAGGTTACGCCGAGTAAAATGATACCCAACATGTTATGCTTCAAAATTGCGTCCGCTCGCGGAATGGCGACAAACTTTGCAACATAAAAATCTCCATTGGCGACATTTAAAAATTCTACAGGTTAGCATTTTTGAGTTAGAGGAGGTCTAGGGCTAGAATTATTGCTCTCGCTCTAACGATCGCAGCGATACCTCACATGTGCGGTTTGCACACCGGTTTCATATGTGGGCGGGACTTATGTATGCGTTCGCTTCTGCGCGCGAGCTCGTAAGGAGGTGCGCTTTACATTTTTTTTTATTTTATTATTTTTTTTAATTTATTTTACTCTTGATATGAGATCCGGGGTCAAAAAGACCTCAGATCTCATGTTTACACTGAAATTCATAATAAAAAAAAATCTGAAAAAAATGGCAAGGGAAAAAAAAAATGTCCCCTTTAAGAGCTTTGGGCGGAAGTGACTTGTGACGTCGCTTCCGCCCAACCATGTTATGGAGCCGGGTGAATGGCTTCAGCCGCTCACTCGGCTCACGGACACTGGGGGGAATGGACGCGGGTCCGGTAAGCTGCGGAGATGACCGGAAAGCGGCGGGGGGGGGGGGGGCACCTCTCCCGCCGCTGATAAAAGTGATTCGCCGCTTAGACCACTTTTATCTTGCAGGGAATCGCCTGCTGAAAAAATAGATACCGGGGTTATGGTAGCTCTCTGCTACCATAACAACGGTATTCCACTTCAGAACTGCCGCCATCAAACGACGTACGACTGTCCGGAAGTGGTTAAACAAATCTCCCTATATAAGTATTGCATGTATATCTGCTGTCTTCTGTATATATCCTTTTACAAAGTGAAGATCATTTTAACATTTTTCTCTTCCTGCTTACCTATGGGAATAGATCATTGGCATACAGCCAAGACTGCTCATTGGAGGGAAGGCACACACCCCCTCTTCTCATAGGCAAAGGCAGAAAGCAATGTGCAGATCTCTGCTCAACTTCACTGCTAATCTATAGCAACCTCCCCAACACACATGTCTATCTCCCCTGTCTATGGAGAAAGAGACCACTACGAGACCTAGTGCTTCTAAAAGGGATAAACTGCAGATCTATGCGCCCAGCTCAAATTTCATGAATCGGGTTTACATAGACTAAGGTAAGGCTTTTGTGTGTTTTGTTTTTTTTTTTTATGTGCCCCCCCCTTAATTTTCACCTGATTATTCTGCTTGTGTAACACTTCTGTCCAAGGGTGAGAAAGCGAACTCGCTCTACTCCTATCTATAGGCTTAACAGCTATGTCAACCTAGGCTGCTTGCTACCAATTTGATCTGCAGACTGACGAAACTATGTCTACATATTGTGTTCATAGACTAGGAATAGTCCTGGCCTTGCATCGTCTGTAAGGGTGTGGGAGAATGAAATCCTGGCTTTTCTCCTGGCAGCTTCTTCTCCAAAGCATGAAAAGGAGTTTTCTCTTACGTTCATTGACAAACGCAGCCTCTATTCATGACACGTGGGTTATGTACCTTTTACTAGGAGTAGACTAGGCAGAACGAAAGTTCAGAAAGCAAAGCTGGCCCCTCCCAAGGGGGCCGTCCTTACTCAGCACGTAACCCCTCAGCCCTGCATAGCATATCAGTTTTCTTCTGCCTAGTGCAAGGAGTTAGACCTGGTTCCCCTAAAGTTTTGTTTCTTTTCTTTTTGCGCAAGCCTTCTGATGAAGACTGCAATCAAGTAGCTAGCTGGGAACCACGCGGATGTTCATAGGTCCTGCCATTTCCCCAGCACAGCCGACTGATGCGAGCCACCCTTCGCACTGGCGGGGTCCGCCGCATCCTGCCCGTTCCATGCGGGTGGCTGGTGGGTTAAAGGTCCCACCTTGCGTGCCCAGTGTCCAGGCTATGGCCGGTTCCAGGGGTCACTTGGCCAGCAGCATCCCTCCCTGCCTGGGGGGAGGAAGGTCTGCACTAGGTGGCTACTCGCTATACCCGTCTGGTTGGGTGAGTAACACCCCCTCCCCCTTGGGACGGAGGGGGGGAGACTAGCGGTACCGTTCCGGTGGGGGGTTACAGGCCCACTGGTCCCTGTTGTGTCTTTTCTCCCCTGCCCGCTCCGCTGCCAGTCCTGCCGCCGCTCGCCTGCTACACGCTCGGATCGTTCCACGGACTGCTCCGTCGCATGCCATGCGGCCGCCACCTTTTTGCCACGGACGCAGCCATTTTGGAGGTGTTTGACCTTTAGTGTTTGTCTGCCATTTTTGGTTGGTCTCCCTGTATGGTAGTTTTCCATGTGCTTTTGGTGCCATTCCTTACGGGAACGCAGCGGCAGCAAGACTATCAGCATCAGCAGCTCGGGCAGCGGCACATCTGGTGACAGTGGTAGCCTCCTGGGGCACACAGTGGCACAGGGTTCCGCAAGTGTTGCTGGCTTTCTCCCTGGGGTGCAGGGGTGGCAGTGCTAATTCCTACTGGGCAATCCTGAGGCTTTGCAGGGGGTGGCACTGAGGGGGTGATGGCTGGTAGGCCTCACAAGTGTCCTGGCGGTAGCACAATGGCGGCTGAACCGGCAGTTTCTTCTCCGGAGGGGTCCGCAGAAGCACAGGCTGCGCTGGGACCTCTGGTTCCCCTAGATCAATTGACCTTCATCTTAGAGGAGTTTTCTGCCCGGGGGGAATCGGACCGTTTAGGAGGGGCCCTAAAAAGCGTCCCCCTCCCCCCGCAATCCTCTGAGGAGGACTCGAAACCGGAAGGGGGCTCTGGGGTCATGGGGACCCCATGGAGCTCTGACGGAGAGCTGGAGCCTTCGGATGGGGAAGAGGACCAGGGCACCTCGGTGGCACGCGAAAAGGTGCTGGTGGGCGCCCTGGTCGCGGCCGTTCGCAATTCAGCCTGGAGAGGCACAGGCGTCTGCCTATACTTTTGGGTCCAAGAAGCCCTCTCGTGCGCCTAAGGTTTTTCCCTAACTCCAGTATTTTGACCAGTATGTGTATAAGGAATGGAAACGTCCGCTGAATTCCTTTACCCTGCCGAAATGTTTTTCTGTGTGCTATCCATTTGAGGACAGCCTGTTACAGAAATGAGTCTCCCCCGCGGTGGATCCGCCAGTGGCCCGCCTGAACAAAGGGACAACTATTCCCCTGCAGGGGTCTCCCTCTTTTAGGGATCCGGCCGATAGGCAGACGGAAGCAGTGTCTAAGGCACTCTTTTTGGCCTTGCCGTCTGTCATGGTATCTCTGTTGCTCACGCAGTGTGCGATAGAGTGGAGTGAGCCCGGGGCGGCGTAGATTCGCCTGAATCCGTGCAGTGAGCAGACCACCTGGTGCAAGGGCTTCGTTACCTTTGTGACACAGCTCTGGACTTGGTACCGATGTTGTCAAAAATGTCGGTTTACGCAATCCTTATCAGGCGCCTGCTGTGGCTGCGACGCTGGTCGGGTGACCACGCGTCCAAGAGAGGTCTCACGGATCTTCCCTTTCAAGGTGGCAGGCTTTTTGGGCCCAATTGGATGAAATAATTAAGGATTTCACTGGGGGGAAGAGTACGTTTCTTCCCGAACCCAATCGGCCTGACCAGCGCCGCAAACGGACCTCAGCCCTCTAGGCAGAAACGTTTTTTTTTTCCGTGCGCCCGGTCAGGTGGGCATGAACGCCCGGCAAGTCTGCCTCGGGCTCTGGTAAGCGTCCCTGGCAACGCAAGCCTGAACAGACGGAGGATAAGTCCTCCTCCGCATGATGGGTTGCCCCTGTCCGATTCTTCTGCGGACCGGTGGGTGCGGGAGGTGGTGTCCTCCCTGTACAAGATAGAGTTCAGCACCAGGTCCCCGGACAGTTCTTCCCGTCCAATTTAAGGCTCCCTCCGGAGCGTCGGCTAGCTCTGCTAGGGGCTGTGCGGTCGATGTCCGAACAGGGGGTGATTGTGCCAGTCCGTCCAGCGGAGAGATTCCGCGGCTTCTATTCAAACCTCTGTGGTACCAGAGAAGGGGGGGGGCAGGCCGGTTCTGGACTTGAAAGAGCTCAATCACTTTGTGAAGTCACGCAAATTCAGAATGGAATCAGTCCGTTCGGTCGTGGCCGCCCTGCACCAAGGGGATTGGCTGTAGTCCCTGGACATCAAGGACGCATATCTACAAGTTCCTATCTGGACGATCTCCTGCGCGCGGAGTCAGCACAGGCTCTGGAGGACAATGTTACTGTCACCCTGACCTCACTGAGGGACTTCGGTTGGCTGGTTAACCTACAGAAGTCGATATTGACCTGTCCTGTTGCCTCGAATATCTAGGTCTGACGTTGGACACAGTGCAGGTGAAGGTATTTCTACCTCCGGACAAGTTGCTGGCACTGCAAGTAGCAGTGCGGTCCCTCCTGTCATGACAGTGGTCCTCCTTACGTTTTTGCATGCGGGTGTTGGGACACATGGTTTCGTCCTTCGAGGTGATATCGTACGCCCAGAGTCACACCCGTCTCCTGCAGCGAGCGATACTACTGCAGTGGGACAGGTCCCCATCGTCTTTGGACCGTCTGATCCAGCTGGATCATCTGACCAGGGGGTCGTTGGCTTGACGGCTTCAGGCCCCGGCATTGACCCTGGGGAAGTCGTTTCTTCCTCTAAATTGGTCGATAGTCATGACGGATGCCAGTCTCTCAGGCTGGGGAGGAGTCCTGGGGAACCTGATGGCTCAGGGCCGTTGGTCGACGCAGGAGTCTCGACTTCCGATCAATGTGTTGGAGCTGAGGGCGATCAAGCTTTGTCTCCTCTGCTGGTCGACGAGGCTGCGCGGCCCCGGTTCGGGTTCAGTCGGACAACACCACGGTTGTGGTGTATGTGAACCATCAAGGCGGAACAAGAAGCTCGGCAGCAGAGGCAGCCCACATCCTAAAGTGGGCAGAGCTTCACGTGCCGGCAACCTCCGCCATCTACATTCCGGGCATAGAAAATTGGAAGGCGGACTTCCTAAGTCACCAAATGCTGGACCAGGGAGAGTGGTCCCTGCATCCAAAGGTCTTTTGCCAGATTTGCGAAAGGTGGGGCACGCCAGATGTGCATCTCCTGGCGTCCAGATTCAATCACAAGGTGAAGAACTTCGTGAGCAGGTCAAGGGACCAGTTGGCAGCCTCGGATGCTCTGGTGGTCCCAGTACAGGCTTCTGTACGCCTTTCCTCCTCTCAAGCTTCTACCGCGGTTGCTGAGCAGGATAGAAGTGGAGGGAATCCTGACAATCCTGGTGGCTCCGGATTGGCCTGGGCGCCCTTGGTACGCCAATGTGGTGCGGATGGTAGCAGACATTCCCTGGCGACTTCCGCTTCGCAAAGATCTACTGTCCCAGGGCCCCATCTTGCATCCTGCTTTACCATTGCTGGCTTTGAGGGCATGGCTATTGAGTCCCAGGTGTTGAGGGACAGAGGGGTCTGAGTCAGTGATCCCCACTATGCTTAAGGCGCGCAAGTGTACTTCGCGCAAGATTTATCATCGCACCTGGAAGGCCAATATGGTGTCTGGTGTCCCTGGACCAGTTAAGATCAGTATTTAGGGATTTTTTTCCCCGGGAGGTGTCGGGCCGTGCTAAGGGGGCCCCTAAAAAGCGTCCACCTTCATCAGGGGAGGAGTCTGAATTGGAAGTGGCCTCAGTGGTCACGGGGAACCCCGTGGATCTCTGAGGGTGAGCTGGAGCTTTCGGACGGCTAGGAAGACCAGGGGGCCTTGGTAGCGCGCGAGAAGGCGCTGGTGGCCGCACTGATCGCTAATATTCGTGCGTCATTGCGACTGGACCAAACAGGGGAGTCGCAGGAGACTGCATACATTTGTGGGTCTTTTAAGCCACTTAGGTCCCCTAGGGCTTACCCTTATGATCGATTCTTTGACCAACTGGTCTATAAGGAATGGCAGCGTCCGCAGAATTCCTTCGGGACCCTCCGGTGGCTCGCCTGAATAAGGCAACGACCATCCTTTTAAGGATCCGGGCGAGAGGTGGACGGAGGCGGTGTCCAAAGCACTGTTCTTGTTGGTGGGGTCAGCCATCTCTCACTGAGTGTGTGACTGAGTTGCACGAGTTGAGCTGCGGGAGGTCGCTTGAGGCGTCGCAGCAAGCAGAGCATCTGATAGAGGGTCTTCGGTACCTGTGTGACGCAGCTTTGGACCTATTTCCCATGTTGTCTAAAATGTCTGTTTTCGCAGTCATTATCAGACAGATGCTGTGGTTACGCTCTTGGTTGGGTGACCACGCGTCTAAGAAGGGTCTCACGGATCTCCCATTTCAGGGCGGTCGACTCTTTGGGGCGCAGTTGGATGAAATCATTAAGGATTTCACTGGAGGGAAGAGTACTTTTCTCCCGGAGCCCAGGTGGCGGGAGTTCCGCCGTAAGCAGGTTTCTACTTCTTCGGGGCAGAAGAGGTTTATTTGTGCGCCCAGTGCAGTGGGCAAGGGTTCAAGGCCCGACAAGTCTGCCTCGGGGTCCGGTAAATGGCCCTGGCAGCGTAAGATTGAAAAGGCGGAGGAGAAGTCCTCCACTGTATGATGGGTTGCCCCCACTCGATTCTCAGGTGGGGGGGGGGACGTCTTCTGGGGTTCGCAGACAGGTGGACTGGCCGCATTTCCGACCGGTGGGTGCAGGAAGTGGTGTCCTCCGGGTACAGGATAGAGTTCAGCACTCTACCCCCAGACAGGTTCTTCCCATCGAACTTGAGACACCCTCGGGGTGTCGGGAGGCTCTCCTAGAGGCTGTTAAGATGCTCTCCGAACAAGGTAATTGCGCCGGTACCTCTGCTGGAAAGGTTCCACGGCTTCTATTCAAATCTTTTTGTTGTACCCAAAAAGGGTGGAGTCGGGCCAGTTCTGGACCTAAAAGCGCTAAACCACTTTTTGAAGGTGCGAAAATTCAGAATGGAATCTGTCTGGTCGTGGCCGCCCTGCACCAAGGGGACTTCATGGCTTCTCTGGATATCAGGGAGGCGTACCTCCATGTTCCCATTTGTCTCCGGCACCTGCGCTTTGCGGTGGGAGATCTACATTACCAATTTGTGGCACTTCCCTTCGGTCTGGCCTCGGGTGTTCACCAAGCTGGTGGCCCCGGTGCTGGCGCTACTGAGGCAGAGAGGCATTGCGGTGGTAGCATACCTCAACGATTTACTCCTGAGAGCCGAGTCTGCTTCGGCCCTGGAGGAGAACGTGGCTATCACCATGGCGTTAAAAGACTTCGGCTGGCTGATCAACCTGCGGAAGTCGACGTTGACACCATCCTGTCGCCTGGAATACCCGGGTCTGATTCTGACATGAAGCAGGCGAAGGTGTTCTTACCTCCGGCCAAGTTACTGACATTGCAAGCAGCGGTGCGAACCCTGCTGTCACGCCAGTGGGCCCTCCTTACGGTTCTGAATGCGGGTGTTGGGGCTCATGGTTTCAGCCTTCGAAGCGATACCTTACGCCCAGAGTCACACTCGGCTCCTTCAACGAGCGATTCTGTCACGGTGAGACAAGTCTCCGCTGTCACTGGACCAGCTGATCAGATTGGATCTGTATTGGTGATGTCACCTATGATTACCGTCTCCCGACACACCAATCAGCGCAAATCTGGAGCTCTTGGATCTTTAAAGGGAACAGTCCTGATAGGTTCAGGACTTAAAAAGCCGCCATTAAAAATAAAACAAACAATACAAATATAAAGTGCACAATATCTGTATGGCTCAAAAAAAGCCACCACCCTGCAGTGCAATAGCGCTAATATAAGTCCATCAAGAGTTCCCACACAAAGCCAAGGGTGGACACAGTTTCCAGGGATAGCAAGGAATCTTGTAATTCAGATAGTCAAAGTGAAGGCAAAATCCGGTCACCCAGAAAGATAATATTATGACACCGCGTGCAGCATGCAGATCCACAATCTGCTTACCAGAAGTGAGAATATTAGAGACCTGTGTTCAATCAACAGATATGCTGTCTTGTGCCGCAACCTCTGAGCCTTCTGCCTATCTCTGCATCTTGTCAGCAATCTCCATCCATATTACTCGATCATAGGAGAGAGGACAAATACCATAGCGTAATCCCATAAAAACAACTTTATTGCCAACCCGCCTTAAAATTACACTTACAAACATGCAGTAAACAATCGCAATTTTATCTGTCAGATAAGTATTGTGTTGACGTCTCACCGCTCCACGCTTGGATCCAGCATGTGTGTCTTTTACTTTCATTGAAATTGCGATTTGACTATCTGAATTACAAGATTCCTTGCTATCCCTGGAAACTGTGTCCACCCTTGGCTTTGTGTGGGAACTCTTGATGGACTTATATTAGCGCTATTGCACTGCAGGGTGGTGGCTTTTTTTGAGCCATACAGATATTGTGCACTTTATATTTAATCAGATTGGATAATCAGACCATAGAACCGTTGACATGGTGGCTTCGGGCCCCGGCTCTAAAGTTAGAAGTCTTTCCTTCCCCTGAACTGGTCGATAGTAACGACGGATGCCAGCCTTTCGGGCTGGGGAGGGGTCCTGGGGCAGTTGTCTGCTCAGGGCCGTTGGTCGACGCAGGAATCTCGACTTCCGATAAATGTGCTAAAGCTGAGGGCGATCAGGCTCTGTTTCTGCCACTGGTCGGCAAGGCTGCGTGGCCTCCCGGTTCGGGTTCAGTCGGACAACGCCACAGCAGTGGCATACATGAACCATCAGGGCGGAACGAGGAGCTTGGCAGCAGCTGCGGAAGCGGCTCTCATTCTGAGTTGGGCAGAACTTCACATGCCGGCAATCTCCACCATTTACATTCCGGGCGTAGAAAACTGGCAGGCGGACTTTCTCAGTCGTCAGACTCTGGATCAGGGGGAATGGTCCCTACATCCAGAAGTGTTCCGCCAGATTTGCCAGAAGTGGGGCATGCCAGATGTGGATCTCCTGGCATCCAGAATCAATCACAAGGTGCAGGACAAAGGATCCGTTGGTGGCTGCCGCGGACGCCCTGGTGGCCCCATGGTCTCGGTACTGGCTCCTGTACGCTTTTCCTCCTCTCAAACCTCTACCACGCCTGTTGCGTAGGATAGAAGTGGAGGGAATTCCGACAATCCTGGTGGCTCCGGATTGGCCTCAGCGCCCTTGGTACGATGGTAAGACGTTCCTTGTCGGCTCCCGATTCGCGAAGATCTGCTGTCTCAGGGACCCATCCTGCACCCTGCTATACCCTCGCTGGCTTTGACGGCTTGGCTATTGAGTCCTAGGTGCTGAGGGATAGGGGTGTCTCTGACTCCGTGATCCCTACCATGCTTAAGGCGCGCAAGTGTACTTCGCGCAAGATTTATCATCGGACCTGGAAGGCCTATATTGCCTGGTGTGAGGCGGGGGGGGTTGGAACCCTTGCTCTTACGTTGTGTCCCGGGTCCTGGCTTTTTTGCAGCAGGGCCTGGATAACAAATTGGCATTGGGTACTCTCAAGGGTCAGATTTTGGCTCTGGTTATTCTCTTTCAACGGCCTTTGGCGTCACATTCGTTGATTCGTACATTTGTACAGTGTGTACGCCATGTGGCTCCTCAGATATGGTCGCCTTTGGCGCTGTGGGATTTGAATTTGGTGCTTTCTGTACTGCAAAAACCGCCATATGAGAAGATCAGGGATATTCCCTTACAATTCCTGTCGCAGAAAGTGGCTTTCTTGGTGGCCATTACATCCGCTAGGTGGGTGTCTGAGTTGGCAGCGTTGTCCTACAAGTCTCCTTACCTAGTCCTTCATAAGGACAAGGCGGTCTTGCGCCCTTCTCCTTCGTTTCTACTGAAGGTGGTCTCTTCTTTTCACATTAATAAAGATATTGTTCTTCCTTCATTATGTCCGCACCCGTCGCATCCCAAGGAATTTGAGTTACATTCTTTGGATGTCGTGAGGGCTTTCCGGGTGTACTTGGCGGCTAAGCTTCCTTTCGGAAGTCTGATGCAGCGTTTATGCTGATGAATGGTCCACGCAAAGGATTGGCGGCCTCGTCTGCTACTGTTTCCCGTTGGATCAGACAGACCATGACCCATGCGTATACTGTTTGGGGCAAGGTACCCCCTTTTCCAGTTATGGCTCATTCCACAAGGACAGTTGGCACTTCCTGGGCTTTCAGACACCAGGCTTCGGTGTCACAGGTGTGCAAGGTGGCTGCTTGGGCCTCGGTGCACTTGTTTACTAGGTTTTACAAAGTTGATATTTCAGCATCCGCGGATGCTGCCTTTGGCCGCAAAGTTTTGCAGGCAGTGGTGTAGGCGTGGCTGGCGCCTCCTGAGAGGACTCTGTTGGGTACAGTTGTTGTTTACCCAACCCTCTTGACTCACACAGCTTTGGGACATCCCCACTTGTCAATGAAGGGCTGCGTCTGTCAGTGAACGTAAGAGAAAAAGGGATTTTATTAAAACTTACTGTAAAATCCTTTTCTCTGAATTCACTGATAGACGCAGAACCCACCCCTCTGTGTTGCGTTTGTACGGCTTGTTACGAACTGATATGCTATGCAGAGCAGGGGGATTATATGTTAGAGTGAGGATGGCCCCCTGGGAGGGGTCAGCTTGCTTTTTTTTTCTATTTGCCTAGTCTACTCCTGGTAGGATGTGCATATAACCCCATTTGTCAATGAAGGGCTGCGTCTGTCAGTGAACTCGGAGAAAAGGATTTTACGGTAAGTTTTTTTAATAAAATCCCTTTTTCTCTTCACGGCTCATTCCACCAGGGCGATTAGCACTTCCTGGACATTTAGACACCAAGCATCGGTGTCTCAGCTGTGCAAGGCGGCTACTTGGGCCTCGGTGCACACTTTTGTTAAGTTTTACAGAGTTGATGTGTCAGCATCCTCGGATGCTGCTTTTGGCCGCAAAGTTTTACAGGCGGCGGTGTAGGTGCAGCCCGAGATCTTTCTGTGGGTACGGTTGTTATTGTTTGCACACCCCTCTGTTTGACACTGCTTCGGGGCGTCCCCACGTGTCATGAATAGAGGCTGCGTCTGTCAATGAACGTAAGAGAAAATAGGATTTTATTAAGAACTTACCGTAAAATCCTTTTCTCTGAGTTCATTGACAGACACAGCACCCACCCCTCGTGTTGTGTTTGTACAGCTTGTTACGAACTGATATGCTATGCAGGGCTGAGGGGTTATGTGCTGAGTAAGGATAGCCCCCTTGGAAGGGACCAGCTTTGCATTCTGAACTTTTGTTCCGCCTAGTCTACTCCTAGTAAAAGGTACATAACCCCACGTGTCATGAATAGAGGCTGCGTCTGTCAATGAACTCAGAGAAAAGGATTTTATGGTAAGTTCTTAATAGAATCCTGTTTTTAAAAAGCTTTATTCCAGTTGTATGGCTGGATTCGCACAGAAAAAGGTGCATAGACTTGTTTTTCCCCGCACTGGAATCAGATCACATGGGTGTTCTCACCCATGCTATCCTATTCCTGTATGAAGCCACAGTTCGCTCTGCGATCTGTAAACTGATCTGGGGATGTCATGTAACATTGTAATGATGCCTGCAGCAGTTTACATAGGGCAGTGTGTACTGCCTGCGGGAGAGAAGCGATGTGGGAACTAGCGCTGGTTCCTGCATCCAGGGCCGCTGATAAAGCAGTACAGCCAGCCCTCCCATACTGGGCCCAGGCACCATCAGTTTAAAAGGGGGGCCCAGGGACCTGCTGAGCAGGATGGCTGCACTGCAGGGGGATTGAACCTAGCACATGCACCCCCTGCCATCTACTGTCCAGGCCCCTCTGTGTGCCTCTTTCCCCCACAGCGCTTCAGACTTCCCCCCTCTCCTGCCGACAGGACAGCTGCTGCAGGCACACGGGGGCGTTTCAGGATAGAAAGCAGGGAAAGGGGCTGGTAAATATGTCATTTACTGGCCCCTTTCTTCTCTTAATGAACACAGTAAGCGATTGGTAGCAAACTGTGCTTACTATGCTTCAATTTGTGAATGAGCAGGAAGCCTCAGAGCATTTCCTATTCATTCATCTGTGCTGCTGAGGGAGAGGGACTGATAAATCTATGTTCCCTGTTGCTTTTAGCCGGGGATGGGATGGGGGGGTCCTGTCAGGTAGGCTGTATGGGGCCCCGTGATTTCTAACAGCAGCCCTGCCTGCATCGCACATGTGCGAACCTGCGCTGAAAGTTGAAATCCGGATGTGTAAAAAGCTGAAGGCAATTTCAGTGATTTCAACTATTTTGTCTTAAAGAGGAAGTAAACCCTGATGGGTTTTACTTCCTCGTCGTTGCTCTTCATTACCCTGCAATATAAAAGCATTGGCTAGTAAGCAATGCATACTAGTCTATTATGTGACACTTCCCTGCATTGGATGTCCCCGCTCCAGGAAGCATCTTCCTTCCAGGGCTGCGGACTCTCCCTCTGTGATTTGAGGGAGCCGCCAATTGTGGCACAATCTCGGTGAGGAAACAGCACGGAGGTAGTTTCTTCACTGCGTATGTGCCCGTACACGGTATATCTCCTAAACTGTGCAGGTTTAGGAGATATGCAGGGAATCTACAGGTAAGCCTTCTTATAGGCTTACCTGTAGGTTAAAGTGGTTGTCAAGAGTTGACAACCACTTTAACCTGCAGCAACAAATTGCATTATTGGGGTCCCTTTCACACTGGTTTTCCAATCTGTCAGTTTTTCAGGCGGACCTGATGAGGTCTATTCACCCTTATGGATAGGTAGTGTAAATGGACACAAGTCTACCTCCAGGTCTGCTAAACAAAAAATGGAAGGCAACTCTATCCTCTTCTGTTTTAGGTGAAGTGGATCAGAGGTAGTTAGGTGTAAACACAGCGGAGTCCATTTACTTTTTTTTTTTCTTATTGTACGTTGATGCTGGTGATATTGTTACAGTAATCATATATTGCCACAGTTCTGTGTTGTCAACCTACCAGATTGAAATTTACTGACATAACACCAAAAATTTACTGGCATTGGCATTTCCAAAAGTTACAAAATTACCGGTTTAAGTGCAAATTTCAGTATTTAGGCTACAAAGTACAAGTACAATCTGATTTAAGGTAGATATTACAGAAAAATATTTTTTTTTTATATACTTTATGTACACTCGCGAGTACGGACACATTGGTGTCTATGGGAAATCTTGGTCACCTTGACATGGCACTGCTCCTAAACCATAAGTGACAGGGACACCAAACTTGGGGAGCACTTAGAGGGGACCAAGGACTCCAACATATCGGCTTTTGGGCTCTGCCAGCTTGCCTAGGTAATCTACCATATTGTAGTCCTGGGTCCTCTTAACCTGCTCCCCAAGTTTGGTGTCCCTGTCACTTATTGGTTGGTAGCAGTGCCATGTCAAGCTAACCAACATAGTAGGGTATGCCTGTAGTAAGTAGTTCAGGGCCAGGCTCAGGAGGGCAAGAAGTTAAAATGGGTGTGTGCACACAAAATTAAGACTCACAGCTACAGTGACAGAAATGTGTAGCAGCACCGATAACACTTCACCGACCTGTCCCCTTCCTAGCTTTTATTAGTACATGATGGCATTCAGTAATCCTCAGAATGGTATATTGCTACTTAGGTGAGGGCTGGCAACCCTAGGCCTTGGGGGGGCGTGCGCAAGTCCAGTCAAGTGGCCCATTGAGCCACCAAATCAGCTCACCATACATGCCCACCTGGTTTTATAATGGATATTAATGTTCTGAAGCAAGACAAATATGATACAATGTGATAACATAATTGAATGTTAATAGCAACAATGGAGGTTTAACAAAAATAATGCATCAATGCAGCCTCACCAGTACCCATCCAGTACAGCCTGCAATGCAGAGAGGAGAA
>BLSH010194871.1:609903-621172 GCA_018402905.1 Glandirana rugosa
GACGTGAGGAGGCCTTTCGCGAAACTTGGAGGCCATGGAACCACTATGTGTACACTGAACCCTATCTGGCTGTGATGTCGTGATGGGTGGGACCCTGTCGGGCGGGGTGGCTCTGTCGGGGCGGGGGGCGAGGGGTAGACCTCACTCCTTTCTCTGCTCTTCCCACTCCCCTCCTTTCCCCCTTACATTCCAGATGGCGGGTAATCTACTCTTCCACCTGGTATTCATCCTGTCTTTCCGATTACTGGTAACTTCTTCTTTTTCAATTTTCTCTTGAACCCACACTCAACCCTCTAATACCCGTTCACTGACTGCCATTTTGATATGTTAGGGTGGGTTGGATCTCCGGCACTCACCCCCTGTTACACACCCCCTCTAACGTGATCCAACCCTTCCTATTCCTTTATCTAGGTATTTCTTGGAGTATCCCGTATTGTTGGGACTCCCCCTCTCCCAGTTATGACTTCATTCTATAAAATAAACAGCGAAATCTGACAATCCTTCACTATCAACGGCTTCCTAAGGCGATTGGGGCGGGTGCAGGAGGTGGGGATGCCCGCCCTTGCGGGCCGGTTGCTCCGCGCCTTTCGCCGGTGGAAGCCCCCAGAGGTACCGCACGAGCAATGCTCAAGGTTTTCTCAACCCAAGATTAAGAGTATGTGATGTGAAACTGTATCATTGTATCATTGTTCCTGCCACTGTGCCCTCATTGTCAATTTGCTATTGCTGACTACTCTTGATTGTTAATTCTCTGTTTCTAAATAAAGGAATTACAAAAAAAAAAGGATGAAGGTGAACCTAAGCAGCAAAATTTCCTCCTTAGATGGCTGGAAACATGAAGAGACGCAGCTACAGGGCTCTGCCTAGCAGGGAGCAGAGGGATGACTCAGTCAGGTATCCTGCAGGCAGTGACTGTGATAGGTGGAGGATGGCAGCCTGCAGGTAGAGGCGATGCTGAGGAATGTCTCTGAACTTGAAGAACCTGAATGGCGGCAACGTTTTGTAACAGAATATCCAGGGCCAGTGCTAGACTATTTTGCACCCTAGGTAAATGCAGCTACTTGCACCCCCTAGCCCCCTCCCCCCGCCTCCAATCAGCAATGTTATATATGTGAAGAAATATAGGAGATGAAAAGAACTCAGAGTAATAGAGATAGAGTGCAGTGAAATGCAGCCCCTGAATGAAAGGCTATGGCAGGCTTACCAGTCTAACTGCACCATGCAGGGAAAGAAACAAAGGGTAGTACCACCAGTGCCCCCCATAAGGCTAAATGACCTACCAAACCACCCTATATACTCCCCACAGGAGAGAACGCACCACCCATACAAGTACCCCATTAGGTGCGCGGCGCTCGCCCGGGTCAAGACCCACAGTAGAACCAATGACTGCCGTTGCCATCTTGAAAGAAGGTAGGGTGGCGGCATACCGAGTTCCAGGCATTGGAGCCAACAGGGAGTGTGGAACAACCTGTCTGCATGACCCCAAAGACCCAGGCATCCAAAAAAAATATATATATGCAATGACAGGGACCACCGTAGGTCAAGGTCAGTTCGAACTGGCTGTCGCGGGTGCGCCCTAGACAGTAGTGCACCTTAGGCGGCCTCCTAGTTCGCCTAGTAGTAGCACCAGCCCTGAATATGACATTAGGCGGGTCAGAGACCCTTTCATCTGATCCTTATGTAATGATCAGTGTCCTGAGGTGGGGGCCCCCTTTTCTTTTGAAGATGCAACTGTGATGGCCGCGACTCTCACACTTCTGCAACAGAGAGGTCTCCACAGGTTGTCTTCTCACACTCAATGCTCGGCTTAACAAGGATCTGTGTGTCTTCCCCAGCAGCTCTGCACTTCCTGGCCTTACTCGGTCTGGTCCCAGCCCATGCAGCTGAACGCAGCCCTAACACCATAGGCGTGTGCACAGGGTGTGCTTGGTGTGCCTGGGCACAGCCTAATCACTATGTGCAGTGCCCATTTCCCCTGCCTCCTGGTGCCCCCTGTCTCCCCCCTGCAGTGCAGCCGGCTTCCCCCTCTCCTCTCCCCCTGGAATTTTTCAGGATGGAGAGTGGGGGGAAGGGGCCGGTAAATATTTATTTGCACCTTAAACAGGACTGCTAGCAAATTTAGGTGGTAACTAGCCTGGCTAATTTGTAGCCTTTGATCCACTGATTTTTGTCCTAAGCCTGAGTCTAGTGTGCAGTCTCTCTCTTCTGTCAATAGCTGCTGCCTCTGACCTTAGGATGATAGTGTAGCCCTGCCCCCGTGGGGGTTGCTCAAAGTAGTGGTTTACCTGTCACACTGACCCCTGCCAGCTTAGTCCCCCCAAATCAAATTTTTTGAGTAAAACCCATGCAGTTTGTTAGAGCTTTGTTAGATCAGTTGTTGTTTGCATTAGATCTCACACAGAAGAAGCAACATTAACAGTTATTTGCTGGGGTGGGGCTAACCCTTCATCAGCCCCTCCATATTAAAAAATTGACCAGTTACCTATTTTGGAAGATATTTGTTAGATCCGGTAAGATCAAGTGCTTTTAATGTTACATCTCACATAATTTCAGAGACATTCCACATAGAAATAAAGATATTAGGCGGTGGTACGCAAGGACGCCTAGAAGATGCTGTCTCCTGATCCTAGGTAATTGCAACCCTACTTCATGGCTGACTTGATGCCCTGTTTCATGGCACGAGATTGGGAAGCTGGAGAATGCTCCCCTCCTTCTGCTCTTGTTGGACCTTGAACAAAGCTCTCCCTTACCCCCCTGTGTTCAAAGTGTTGGGTTTTTTTACGAGTCACGGGCTTAACCAACAAGTTGTTGATTGCAGTTGGTTCACAAGCAGGGAACTGTTCCGGTCGCACATGGCTACTGGTTTGGTTTGTTTTTTCTATGTTTTTTAGATTTTGTTCCCCCTTTTTTTTCCCTTCCCTCTATGGCAATGCAATTCCCCTATTCCACCACTAGACGGTGTTGGCCCACTGACTTACCGAAGGCTCATGTGTTTGTCACACATGCTCTTCATGACTGGTCTCACAACTACATTATGTCCTTGGAATTCCCCAATTTAACACCATGGCAGATACCCTGAAAGTTCTCTCCTGGAATGTCAGGGGATTGAACTCTAAACTCAAAAGAGCAGTGGTGTTAAAGTTTGTCAAGATGCATAACCCCCACTTTTTTTGCAGGGAACGCCCCTTATGGGAAGTAAGTACATCATGTGCTATACATCAGGTGCTATCTGACCCTTCGGGTCGATATGTGGGAGTGGTGATTGAGTGGTGTTCTATCAAAATTGCTTTTGTGAACGTGTATGTGCCTCCCCCCTTACAGGTCAAGCTCTTATACACAATTCTTGAGAGACTAGCCTCATTACTGCCCCTAAAAATTGTGATAATGGGAGATTTTAACAGTATTCTAGATAACACCCTAGAGACGACCAACCCTTCCAGGGCTCAGGGCCCGGATCTCACAGTATGGGAGGAGGCTGCGGGCTTTCAGGAATTGTGACAGTGGAAAAACCCAGATGTTAGACAATATTCGTATTTGTCACATGTATTTCACACCTCCTCACGTATAGACCTAGCTTTTGCCAGCCTGGACCTCCTGCCACTAGTGACAGTACCTAGCTGGTGGAATCTCGGATCATACTCCTCTGCAGCTCACATTGGCCCTGCCGGCAGCTGGAGGCGCTCAGTCCTGGAGGTTAGATCCAGGATGGGTCTCAGAGCCGATGGTGGAACAAATTGTGTCAAAACAGGTTGAAACCTTTTGGACACTTAATGTAGGTTCAGCCTCACAGCAGATGGTGTGGGACTCTTTTAAAGTAGTAATTAGGGGGGAATATATCTCAGCCATAAAGGCAGCCAGACAACTGAAAAATAGTGAGACTGCTGGGCTCCAGGAGAGGGAGATCGAGAGCGTGACACTTCATGCAACTTCTCCTACTCCGGAGACCTTGCAGGAACTCTGTCGAGCAAGGAGGAAACTGGGCCTGCATTTTGGTGATCTGTCCCTGTGTGAGTCCCGGACTTGCTCCGAGAGTCTCTTTGAGGCAGGTGACAAGAATGGGAGGCTGCTAGCAATGCTCACTGCGGAAGAGTATGTGCCAACAGTGGTGCCGTGTATTTATGACCGGAATGATCGACTTAAATTTTCCAAGGAGGTCATAAGGGTATTTGTGGATTTCTACGAGACCCTGTACGCTTCCATCCCACCATATGATGGGAGGGATCTGGTTGCCTTTTTGAAGGGGCTGGACCTTCCTGTCCTATCAGCTGAGGCTAAACAGATGCTAGATGACCCAATTACACATGAAGAACTCAGAAAAGCCATCGATTCCTTTCCACATGGTAAATCGCCGGGTCCTGACGGTCTCTTTTTGGAATGGTATCAGATGTACAAGGAACAGTTTATCCCCAGGCTCCTGGAATTATATGATACATGTTTAAGTGAAAGGGCTCTTCCGCCCGCCTTTTATGATGCCAATGTGGTTCTCCTGGCCAAGCCAGGGAAGAACCCCCTTAGGCGTGCGTCTTATCGACCCATTGCCCTCTTAAATGTAGACCTGAAAATACTCACTAAGGTGCTTGCCTCTAGGCTGTTGAAAGTCCTTCAGTATCTAGTCTCTCTGGATCAGACAGGCTTTATCCCAAATAAGGCGACTGATATAAATTTGAGAAGGGTTTTACTCATGTTGCCCTGGCCCAGGAATCACCGGAGGACAGAGCTTTGGCCTTTCTAGACTTGGAAAAGGCCTTTGACTCGTTCGATTGGGAGTACATGGGGTTCGGTTAAAATTTTCTAACTTGGATTGCGATCCTCTATGGTCATCCCACGGCAGCTTTAAAATTGAATGGTGGACTCTCCAGGGCTTTTCCAGTATGAAGGGGGACTCGGCAGGGCTGTCCGCTCTCTCCTGGGCTTTTTGCCCTTATGGAGCCGGTGACCATGGCTCTGCGGACCTCTCCCGGAGTCTGAGGTAATCCGCGTTGGTCCGCTGGTGGAAAAAACAGCCCTTCACGTGGACGATGTGGTCCTGTTCTCGCAGGACCCGGCTGCCTCGATTCAGCAGGCCCTCCATATTTTCAACATTTTTGCCACTTTCTCGGGGTTGAGAGTCAATTCGACTAAGTCAGTGATTCTCCCCCTGGGGAAGTCTTCGGGGCTGAAGACCTCGGCGATGATCCCATTACAGGTTGTATCGGAGGTCAAGTATTTAGGTTTGATCATTTCCCCTTCAGTCTTGGATTTTATCAGAACTAATCTCACCCCCGTTATCAACACCATTAAGCGGAAAATCAGTGCGTGGAAAAATTTGCCTCTCTCCCTAATAGGCAGGTTAAATCGAATTAAAATGAAACTGCTCCCTCTAATACTATATAGCCTGAGAAATGCTCCAGTGTGGATTCCTAAATATATATTTAAGTCCCTCTATGGCACAGGTGTCAAACACAAGGCCCGGGGGCCAAATCCGGCCCTCCAGGTAATTTCATGTGGCCCTCACACCTTTTCTGCAGCTCTCCCCTCATCTCCACCACCCCCTGTCTCAGCAGTCGGCCACAGAGTGGAGGACAGAACTCCTTCAGATCCTGCTCTTCTCTGTGCAGCTGCAGCACCCCCTCATCTTCACCTCCCCTGGTCTTCAGAAGTCTCCAGCTCTTCTCTGGTCCTCCTCCAGACCCTGCACTTTCTGCTTCCCAGCTTTGCCCCCACTGTGATGTAAGGAAGGGCGAAAGACCCTTGACTTCTGATGGTGGGGGGGGGGGAGCTCTTGGCATCAGATGTAAGGGGGGTGGTGCTCTGGACATCTAGTCTTACACAACCGGCCCTTTCAGAGTGACTATAATGCTGATATGGCCCACGATGGGATCAAGTTTGACACCCCTGCTCTATGGGCTAATGTCAGAATTTATATGGCAGGGGAAAATTGCTAGGCTGAATGTTAACATAATTCAACAGCCATGGAAGGAGGGAGGTCTGGCGGCCCCAAACTTTTATAAATACTTTCCGGCAGGTCAGCTCACTATGGCGAATAGGTGGCTCACAGGACCGTATAATGAAGCCGCAGTTGCCCTGGAGGCGGCGGTGATAGACTCATATGAGGCACTGGCCTTCTTGCTGTATAGAGGCCGGAAATCCCCCTACCATATAACCACTCCAATGAAAGCTGTACTTAAAGCTTGGGAGGTAGCCCAGGGGTGGAATTTGGAGGTCCTTTTCCTTTTTCCCCTCATACTCCCCTGTGGAGGAACCCCACTCTTCCACATTTTTTCGGTATGGATGATCCGTATGCTTGGACTAAATATGGGATCAAAAAATTGGAAGATATATCTGCGAATGGCTGGCTTAGGGGATCTGATGACTTGAAAGCCCAGTTTCACTTCCTAACTCGCAATTCTTCAGATATATTCAGGTGAGGCATGCATATCAATCCCAGTTCGGAGCGGCTGGGACTACAATCTTGGTATCAGATCTGGAGTCCATGCTTCGGGATGAAGATCTAGTTAAACCGCTCTCCTCCATTTATAAGTTCTTGTTCCGTGAAACTAACCGCTTAATGAGTAAATGTAGATCCAGGTGGGAGGCGGTGGTCCCCGGGTTAGACAACGAGGATTGGGAGGCATATGGGATGCACCTTTCACGTGATTGATCTCCACCAGAGACCAACGTATACACTATAAATTTTTGCACCTAGTATATCTAACTCCAGCAAAGATTGCTAGAATAGTTGGTCTACCCAACTCACCCTGTTGGAGATGTTCAACAGAGGGAGCAGACTTCATGCACATTTTTTGGGATTGTCCGGCCATAGTGAATTACTGGAAGGGCGTCCTAGCCTGTATAGAGGATGTCACCTTGATACCAGTGATCCCATTGGTTAGGACATGTTTACTTGATTTGGTCGATGAGTTGGCCCCCAGTGTGGCTATTAGAACCCTTCTAACCATGTTATTCTTTCAGGCCAGGAAGCGTGTGGTTCTGACCTGGAAAAATCCCTCCCCGCCCTCAGTCAAGTCATGGAAGGCCCTGGTGAATAGAGCTCTACCATATTATAAAGCAACGTATCTTAACAGGGGAGCCATTCTAAAATTTGACAAGGTTTGGGGGGGGTGGTAGGCATCCCCTTCCAAAGGGACAGACTAGACACATACACATCCTACTCATGGACTCTTGAAGGTCCAGACAGAGCTGGTGAGTTTTCTACGCTAGGACGGTGGGTTCGGTGAGACATCGAGGTATGTTTTGGGATTGATATCCACAGTTGTTTTTGGCAACCTGTAGCAATATTACCATTCTAACAAATGTTATAACTCGGTAAATATAGTCTGATTGTACAGTATGGTATTACTTGAGCCAAATATCCTTACAATATAGGGCAAAATGCATTGTCCCCCCCTTTCCCTCTCCCCCCCTCCCTCTCCTCCCTATTGTTGTTTCTTGTATTCTAGCATCAAGGACTGTTGCCCGGAGTGTGGCGCACAGCCCCTTGAGTGTTGTGTTTTCTATGTTATGAAAAAAACAATCATCCGGGCTAATGGAAATCAAGTGGTTTTAATGTTAGATCTCACATAATTAGAGACTTATTAAGTGATTAATTTTCTGGCCAAAAATCATCCAGGTTAATAGATTTTCATTAGATCCGGTGAGATCAAGTGGTTTTAACATTTGATTATCCATAATTACAGGGATATTTGGTAGGAATGCATGGATACCCACACTAGTATCTATATCGGAGCCAATATTGAGCATTTTCATGTGTACCAGTGAGGAGTGCCATTGAGCATACCGAGGTATGCTGAAATTATGTGGGACATTATCAACTGGTGTGTCCAAGCACAGCAAAGTGTGAAGCACAGCGCTAAAAGCCGGCAGGAAACTTCAGAGGGCCAACCTGGTGCCCATCTACAGTAGCTGGCTCCAAAGCCAATGACACGAAGAGACAGCAGCGGAAGTCCAAACCCTTGCAGAGGGCCCCGTTGTTGCCTCCAAGCGACCCATTGTCCCGTTTTCTTTGACACATGCTGCCCGGCGTTGGTGAGTCATTGCACACTAGACTCCCAGAACTCAGCGCAGACTTAAGCCAGATTAGATTCTCCGCAAGAGAGAAGCGTGGATACAAGCCACTGCACTGAACAGGCCAAGGCCACCTCTTCCTTCATGCTTCCTGACAAGCTGGTGGGACCTTCTCCTGTTGTTCCCACCCACGTAGAGGAAATCTACACCAAGGCCCTTCTTGATACTGGAGCTCAAGTTACCCTTCTTTACAAAGACTTCTGTGACAGGCACCTCAAGCACCTGCTATTGCAAAAGTTGGAAGAGCTGAAATATGGGGCATTGGGACTCAGAACTTCCCCTATGATGGCTATCTACCGGTCAAGCTGACCTTCGATCCCTCCGTGGATGGGAAAGCCAAGACTTTTGACACTCTGGCAGTGGTCTGTCCTCACCCACCAGGGGCCAGTAAGAGTTCTCTCATCATAGGGACCAATACTGATCTTGTTGACACCTCTTGCTCTGGAGCCGGGCACTTCAACTACAAGTGTGCACCCCATGCTGAGACAAGCCTACCAGTGCCTGGTACAAGAACAGAAGGCCCCAGCTTAAGGAGTGCGAAAGATCTGGCACATGGACCGGTGTGAGAAGGTGTTACAGCCTGGTGAAGTGGCCTGTTTACGACCATCTGTCAAGCTAAGTTGGAGCAAACCAGGCCCTTTCATTGTCTTTGAAGTGGACTGACAGAGAGAAGACATGGGAGTGGAGATAATTTCCAAGGTAGTTTCAACCAAAGTGTTGCAAAGAAGATCTCGGTTAGTGTCCCCAACATAACAGCCTCGCCAGTGAAGATGCTGGCTCGGATGTTGCTGGGACAAGTGAATCCAGCCACCCCAGTCCCACCGTTTGATTTGTTGGGGGGAGCAAAGGATTGGATCCCTGTCAAGGAGTTCTATCTGAAGAATACTCCACTTTCACCTGAATAGAAAGAAAGGGCCAAGACCCAGCTCCTGAGATGGCAGGCTGCATTCTCCAAGAGTGAATTCGATGTGGGGTGTGCATAAAGTGCCTAGAGTTGAAGAGGGCAGGTATCATCCGAGAGTCCTAGAGTCCATACGCTTCCCCGATAGGCTGTTTATTGACTACCGGATGACCATTCCCAACCAATATACCACCCCAAGGATAGAGGATGCCTTGCAGAGCCTGTCAGGATCAAAGTGGTTCGGCATTATGGATTTGAAGAGTGGGTATTACAAAATCCCCATGCACCCTGAGGATCGGGAGAAGACCGATTCCATTCTTTGTATTTGACCATATGCCTCAAGGCCTGCTTGTCGAGCTGTTGGTGTACTTAGACAACATCATCGTTTTCGGCAAGACCTGGAAAGAGCACAAAGAGTGCCTGGATAAGGTCCTTAAGAGACTCGATGATGAGGGGTTGAAGCTGTCTCTGGAAAAGTGCCAGTTTTATCAACCCTCAGTCAACTACATTGGCCACATTGTGTATGCCGATGGAATGGCCACCGATCCCCAGAAGCTGGAAGCTGTCACACCAAGCCCTACCAACATGACTGAGCTTAGGTCATTTCTGGGATTCTACTCGTATTACAGATTTGTAAAGGAATTTGCTAAATAGCTCACCTACTTAATGAGCTGCTGAAGAACGAAGAGGAAGACAATGACCAAGATCTCGAGAAGCCTGTCAGATAAGCTGGAGGGCCCAGAAAACCTAGAGAGTCCATTCAATAACAATGGACTCTGAAGTGTGAAGAGGCTTTTAAGCAGCTGAAGTGAAGCCTAACAACCGCTCCAGTCCTGGGTTATGCAGATCCAACCAAGCCATACGAGCTACACTTTGATGCCAGTCGAGATGGGTTAAGTGGGGTGCTATATCAAGAGCATGACGGCCATCTACAGCCTGTTGCCTATCTGAGTCGGAGCTTGGCCCCCGCCGAGAAGAACTGCCCCATGCACAAACTTGAGTTCCTGGCCTTGAAGTGGGCGGTGGTGGATAAGTTGAGGAATTAGCTGTTTGGAGTGGAGTTCATGATCAAGAACGACAACAATCTTCTCACCTACATCCTCACTACCACCAAGTTGGATGCCACGGGTCACAGATGGTTGGCTGCTCTATCAGGGTTTACTTTCAGTCTGAAGTATCGACCAGGGGTCAGGAACAAAGACACTGATGTTTTGTCAAGAAGGCTCCATTGTTCCAGAGACCCTCCAGAGGAATGGACCCAGCTGACACCTGAAGGGGTATGAGTCTTATGTCAATGAGCAGAACATCAAGCTGGAGGAGGATCCAGGGCCGAATACGTTGGAGTGTTAGCATCCCCAGATGTTATTGTAATGTCAGTTGGAGGACCCTCTCTGTAGCTTGGCATTGAAGGCCTTAGAGAGCCAACACCCTGACTTGCTCCTCACTGATTCCCCGAAGGAAGCCCATCTGCTGCACCAAGAGTGGGATCAGTTACAACTGCACCAAGGGGTGGTCTACCGAAGGGGCCCCTCTGACAATTCCAAAGAAAAATGGCAGTTATTCCTACCTGAAAAACATAGGTAGACAGTATTAACTGCCCTACATGCCAACCATGGTCACATAGGGCCCAAGAGCACTGGCCCTGCATGTGGGCTGAAATTGAGAGCTATTGCCACTCCTGCATCAGATGTATCCAAAGAAAGACTTTGCCTCACCGAGCTGCCCCAATGGTCCATCTTCAGAGTCAGGGACCCATGGAGATGGTGTGCATTGACTTTCCGTGCTTGGAGCCTGACCTGAACAGGCAGGGAAATATCCTGGTAGTGACTGATCTATTTCAAATCAAATCAAATCAAATTTTATTTGTCACATACACATACATAGTGGGTACGACATGCAGTGAAATGCTTATTACGATGGTCCGGCATGAGGGAATAGGATGGGGAGAAAAATAATGCAGAGAAAAAGAAGACTGATAAATAAAGTATAAAAACTATATAAAGTAAAATATAAGAATATATAAAGATATAGAGATATATATATATGAAAGAAAAATATGTATATAGGAAAAATGCTTATGCTATGTCAGTAAACAGTAAACAATAAACAATTTAAGGTGGTTTAGATTGTCCATACAGTGTCTGTGTGCGGTATGGTGTGGTGTAAAGTGTCCGTGTGCGGTATGGTGTGGTGTAAAGTGTCCGTGTGCGGTATGGTGTGGTGTAAAGTGTCCGTGTGCGGTATGGTGTGGTGTAAAGTGTCCGTGTGCGGTATGGTGTGGTGTAAAGTGTCCGTGTGCGGTAT
>BLSH010194871.1:716579-730462 GCA_018402905.1 Glandirana rugosa
ATTTTCAAATTGTTCACACACACACACACACACACACACACACACACACACACTTTCAACCAACCCCTCTGGTTGTATATTTGCCATCTAAAGCATCACAGGAAATGCTGCAACCTTGAACTGCTTGTCATATAACAGAGATAAGACGAGCACTAATGCTTAAGAAAAAAAAATTATTTTGGCCTTATAATAGACACATCTGCTTCATCATCCTGTTCTTGGGTCATGAAATATTTATACAATGGGTGATTATATGTTTTTGTTAAACTTTTATATACTAATGTATCTGTATACATTTTAAGCATATTGGACAAGGGGCAAATATCGTCCAGTTCAACAGAAAGCAGCCGACATTCGGCCCGTGTGTACATGAGCCTGCCTAAAAATAGGCGGCCAAATGACTGGCTTCTGTTGAAAGGGCATGCTGGAAAACCAGTATCCGATTTGCATCTGATCAGCACTGGCAGTCAATAACTTTTAGCGCTGACAGGTGTGTTCTGGCAGGGAGACCGTCCCACTGTCCGAACACAATAGATCAGTGGGGAGATTACTGTACATATATTGGATAATTAGTACAGCATGCTCCTCCCGAGTTCCTCATTTTTTTTTTCTTTGAGCCCGCTGGGTTGAACAAAAAAACTGATAATGTGTACCAGGCTTTTAGCAGTATGGAAATTGTAAACTCCTGGTGTCAAACTATCAATTGCAAGAAGACATCCTCAGATGCCGGCACACCCAGTAAGATCTTCCGTAAAATGCCCACACCTGGCATGAATACTGATCCATGTTTTCTGGCAGTAGGCTCTAGCCTGCTATAATAGGTAAAGGACAGTCTGGCACACCTTAAACAGGAACTTCAATCTCAATCAACATTGCCTATTTTTAATCCTTATGCTGCTAGCATTAGTAACTAGATAGGAAAGTATATCATTTTAATTTTTTATTACATTTCTTCTATTACTTCCCGTTTCCAGGCCTAGGCAAATTGGGTCATAAATCACAGGAAACTTCAAGGAGGGGAGGAGGGGCTTTCTCAGCTAAGTACACCCTCCTACCTGCTCTAAGGGCAGATGGATTCCAGGAAGCAAAAGCTACATGAATCGTCTACCTTTATTCAAGATGGCCACAGTCAGAAATGCTGGGAGGTGTTTTTCAAAGTGATTTCTCAGGAAATAAAGCATGGATACATGAATGGATGAGAGAGTTTGCTTTGAATATAACAATGAATTAAATAACATGTTTGGTTTGCAGTGCTCAGATGTTGTATGGTTCCGCTTTAAGGAATGCTTGTCTCTTAGTATATCTGAGTCAAAGTAAAAATAAATCCCGGAGCTTCCATTGCGGACCTGCTTCTGCAAATGCTAGTTGCTTCTTCATTATAGAGACCCTCGGGTTTCATACGTATTACAACGTAAATCCCATGCACAGAACATACAGTATATGGCTGTCAGGAAAGTGAAAGATAAGTCAGTATTAGCACACATAATTTGGATTAGTGACCCAAAGTGTTGATGAAGGAGGGTCAGCATGACAGTCAGGGAATTAGCTAGCATTTGCAGAATGAGAAGTTCTCTTGATAAGACAGGGTCCATCTTTAGGACTAGATACTCATGTGACCATTAATGTAATTAATCATTATTTCTTTATGAATCAATGTGGTTTCTTAGCTTGTAGAAACTGGGCTGTGAGCACTTGACAAATGGCCTCTACATAAATGAAGTTTTACTTGCAAAGTGCAAATAGCGCATCTTTCTCTCATTATTCTTGGCAGGATAGTACATATGTAAAAATGAACAGCAATACTTATATCAGAGGTAGACAACCCTGGAGAGGTGGAGACCTCCCTGAACATCATGGAAGTGATGGAAAAATCACCAGGGTGCAGAAGATAACCTGGCAAGGTCCCATTAAAAATAAGGAAGAATTGAAGAGTTCAGGGGTCAGTAATATGTAATGAGTAGATTGTTATAGGTCAGGGTCAGCAACAGGACAAACAGATGCTATGGGTGTAGAATAGAATTGGTTGCTGGGGGACAGTTACGTTTTTTTGTTTCACACTCTCAGACACAAAACCAAAACCATATAGAGCAGCCAGTTAGCTTTCAGTGGTAATATTTCAAGTGCATGTTATAAAAAAGGACAGGAAAGATTGGATTGTATTGGAACAAAATCCATTTCTTACAGAAAAGCTTTCATTTCAGGGGTCCATGTGTTTTAAATGGCCAAGGCACTTAATAAAAATGGATATAAAAATGATATCTGAACAAAAACAAACACGTAGATAAACTCTCTGACCTTGTAACAATGCAAAAACTTTATCAGCTCAATTTGATAAGAAAATATTGGAGGCATTTAAATATATGCAGCATTTCATTAAAGTTACTATTAAAGCATTGATATAGACACTGAAAGAAATGACAAATAACAAGTAACATAAATAACAGTGCGTTGCAGGTAACATAGTGACTACACAGTTGCCATGTTGCTTCTGTTCTTTTACTGCAGGCCATATAATGATTACACAGTCACAGAAGATGAACCATAAATGACTCCAGGTGTACTTTTGGTAAGTCTGCAGTTAAGAAGAATGTGTTCAGAATAAACAGAGATGTAAATATATATAGGAACCTTTAAAGCAGCATAAGCTGCACCCGTAGATTCTGACCCTGATGCTATGCAAAAAAAAAAAAAATACACAAAAAACATGGAGCTTATTGCTGAATAAAAAGACCATGGTAAGCTACAAGGAGTAAAGGCAATGCATTACAGTCTTATTTAGTAAACAGCGCAAAGACAGATTTATCAGAGTCCACTTTAAAAATGCTCCTGATCAAAGCACGGAGCCTGCCAATGCTGACCTCCTTCTGAAAATGCAAGTGGTCTGTCAGTTATTACACTGACCCATTGACTTCAGTGACATGGAACAAGCATCAAGATCAGAAAAACAAGAGCTCTTTTACTGCATACTAGTTCCAGGTCAGTGCCTCAATGTCTCAAAGCTGGGGGTGCATTATGGCAGTCAGGAACCTAGTAAATGCAAAAAGTGGCATCAACCATGGCATTCTTCTCTCATGAAAGTTTACAACAGATAATAATAAATCTGCTCAGCAAAGTGTTTCCTCTCTGGTGCCCACAGCAATTATAAAAGTTCTACACATGGACAAGGCATGGCCGTAGAGAATAAAGCCGTATACACATAATCTAAAAGTAGTGTAGGCAATTATTCTCTGCAACTCAGCCTGAAACATACAAAGAATTATAAAGGACACTGGGAGTTCCTTAATTGGAAACCACCATGGGGTTGATTTACTAAAACTGTGCAAAATCTGGGCAGCTGTGCATTGTATCTAATCAGCTTCTTACTTCAGTTTGTTCAATTTAGCTTTGACCAAAAAAAATGGAATCGGACTGGTTTCTATGCAGAGCTGCACTCTTCAGTTTTAGTAAATCCACCCCTATGTCTTCCCAAGGCAGACTGCACAATGTAAACTTACATTTTTATACCAAAGGGGTATGTGCCCCTATGTAGCCGTGGAATGTGTGTGTAATTCTGAGTTTTTGATAGAACAAAAATCCATACCTGTAATAGATGGTTACTGTTGGGTCACTATACTGTGGGTACTGCACTTTGCGTGTGCCCTTTACTGACTTTCTCATCTTGCATAGTTCTTCCAGTAATCCAAGTAAAGTAATTAAAGAATTTGGCCTGGGGCTTTTCTTTGCGGTGAAACCATTCTAAAGACTGTAACGCAATCTATTCATTTAAAAGGCAGAATTTATGATATACCATATAATTGGTACAAAGGTTTTCTTTCTTGTATGCAAATTTGAGCTTTACTCCTTGTATTGTTTTTATTGAATAGGTCTGTTCATGTCAGGTAGCAGCTTACTCCATATGCTTTTGTTATACAACTTTTACTGACCAATTGCAAAAGATTTTTCAGGAAATTGTATACTTTTCACTGTAGCACCTAAAGATGACACGCTTGTGAACCTTCTAAATCTGCATGTCTAATAGATTACAGAACAAGTTTCTGCCTGCCACCTGAATGCTGCCAAATATAAACTCAGGTTTAGAACCACTGTTTAGTGCATTAGGAATGTTAAAAGGAGAAGTACAGCCAAAGCTCGTTTGGCTGTACTTCTCCTGTGAATCACAGGAGTGCAGCTTGTTCTGCTTTCCTGTGACCCGTTTTCAGCAAACAGCGGGCTGAAGTCCACTGTCGGCTGATGTCACAGAGCCGGTCCAGGCTCGGGCAAGATCATGACAATGGAGACAGGATCAGCCCACATGCCTGGACCAGCGGACCAGCACCCGACTCAGCCTCTCAGCAAGCTGCTGAGAGGCTGAGCCAGCCGCTCCCACCCCCTCCACAGCCCAGTGCTCCTGTGAGTGGGGAGGGTGTTAGAGGGAGCTTCAGGGAGTGTTAAAGGCAGTGGGGGACCAATACTGAATCCACCTAGGTAAATATGCTGCTTAAAAAAAAAAAAACACAACCCTATACATCTCTTTTAAGGCATGTTGTCTAACTCCTACCACAGCCGAAACAGCCATTTTTCAAACTCATCTTATTAGTTCTGAAGTAACTGCAACGTGTGCTTCATGGCACCTACTGTATGTCACAAGAGTTTATGGAAAAAGATTAGCGGCTAGTAATAGCTCAGCTTCACAAATACCTGAGAGGGTTCTGTATGAAAACCAGAGCCAAAAAATAGTGCTAACTGCCCATGCTAACCACTGAGCTTTCATTGTTTATTCTCAAACGTGGCCTAGCAAATTAATTTAACATATAAGCTGAATGGTTGGTTCCAATATACCAGCCCAGTTTTCTGTGGTTTTAGTCATACAACTACAAATTTGCTCAGTACATTATAACAAATATATTTCCCTATAAGATATGACAACTATACAACCATTTTGGTAATTATTTCCAACTTATTTTCCCTTAGCGGAACAATCATTTGTATAATACTATAAATAAGGCACACTTTAGTTAAAACAGTCACATATAAATAGTCTGTAATATACTAATAATCTTTCTTGGGGGGGATTGCTTAGACACCATTGCCCCCTACAGGCCAGGAAATCTTTCAGCGCTTCACTCAGTGCCAGGAAAACAAATTATTACCATCCCATGGCCTTAAGCACAATGTATATTATCATATGCTATAGCCTGTAATAATGTGCATAAACTAACGGAAAGGCAGGGTGGTTCCTTCCATAATATGTGCAAAGAAAGGGCAGGGGGAAGTTGTCTTTGGTGGCACAACTCTAAAGGCAGCAATGTTAGGTTCCTCCTCTTGACAGTAGTCCGCAAATCCATATACCCTTGACTTGATGGTTGCAATGGTTGGTAAGGTACAGCACAGTGAGGAAACCTGTTATTCCATTGTTCTCCAGTCAGCTACTGAACTACATTACAAATAGGCAAGACTGGTTCGCTTTGCTGAATTATATTTAGTTGTATAACTTATGGTGCATTGAGGCTAAGGAACCGAACAGTGTGCAAAATACAACTACCCACAGAAACCTACCAGAACTCATCTATGGAAACTAAAGATTGATTTTTTTAGTGGGTTATTCCTTCAACCACTTTATTGAATAAGCCTCCATACCTAAAGAAACTTCACCAGTAACAGTGCAGAAGTACCAATAGAAGAATTGAGCATGTACTACTGCCCTCTGTTCAGTGCTCAACCTATCTGTCCAACTTTATGAATGCATTCACCATAGATTTCAATATGCCAACTACTGCACCATTTGCATTAAATGTAATCAGTGAAATTGATTGAACAAACTTCTACTGTATCTGTGTGAGGGAGCTCATATAGATGTATCAATGGCTGCCACCTCCTACAGCTGTTACTTATAAAAACCGTGATTGTCAGCTTTAAAGTAAACTGGGAATGCCTTGTAATGTTCAAGACAGAAGGCTAGAGCAGCCCTGCAGAATCCACAAAAATAAATAGTAAAGTACAAAATATTCACATCTAAAAAGAATCAACAGAGTTTACATGTCTACTAAAAACAACTTCATGTACTGGAAGAGGAAAACAGGGGCCAAAGTTAAAATGCCCTTAGCTACTGATCCCATTTGACTTTCTAATGTAAAACATTGAATCATCAATTCCACTCCAGTGTTTGCCTCCATTCTTGTAAATCTATCCCACTGTCTTTTCTGAGAGACATGGCAATATGGCAGTCTGTACTTGTATTTGTTTGAATGTCTTAGAGTGTGTGAGGCACAGGCAGCTTTGGCTATTCCAGCATTTGTATCAGTGTTTAAGAGGTGATAAATCTGCAGGTATCCCTATCCATTCAGGGAGGAATGCTGCATCATAATGGAAAAGTTTTAAGAATTCTGACTCTGGTAATGTGAAGTTTGTGAGGTATATTGTTTCTCCTCCTACTAAATAACTTGCCCAAAAACCAAAGGTCCCAATTGTCATTATTGTATGGTTACAAGAAACCAGAAGTGCAAAATCCTTGCCAGGAGTTGATTCGTTACCATCGCCAGAGAAGTAGACATCTCCTCTGGAACTATCAATGTTTTCTTTACACCAATCCATACCATTGCTGGTCACCACAAAAACTGGTTCTTCATATTTTTTACGGAAATAATTCATGGCTTTATCCAAATAACCTTTGTCTGCAATAACACCCTTCCAAACATTTGGCATGACACTCACATAGTCACCTCTTCGGACATGAACTCCAATGTAGGTCGCATTTTTTCTGGAGCCTTTTATTGTCTCCAGGACATGGTTGGCTTCACTTTTAAGATAGTCATGTACTGTAAACTCCCTTCGGATTTCATCCCGAAGGTGGTGAAAAAATGTCCAAGAGCAAGGGTACCCTGTAAGTTTGATAAAACTATTTTCAATGTGATTATATTCTTCAGACATCCAGTCATGTATCCAGTATTCTTGAAATGGAACACGAAAAGCAACGTTATTATGCAACACTGGCAGGGTGATCTTAAATATAGGAGCTAAATAGTTATGCATATCTGTAAGGATGAAGGCTTGGCGTTTGTTCGCTCTGGCCAAGGCATACAAGGTAGCATACTCCCCCATATGGTTACCTAACCTACCATCAGGTTTAACTGTCCATATTCCAGAAATTTTGCACTTTTTAACAATTTCATCAGTACTTGTATCTTGCCGATCGTGGTTTGACTCCACAGGCTTGTTGTCTTTCTCAGGACAGATTATAGATATAGGCAGATTAGCAGAGAAGTTTAAAAACTGTAAATGAAGCTGCAGTCTGTACAGGATATAGAACACTACGGTTGACACAAAGATACATCCTAAGAGGAGAATTTTCTTTTTCTTATTGGGTAACTCCATCTTCATTTGGTATTGGTCCTGTACCTTGGACGGTAATAAAGGCTCATCCATAAAAAATCGAATGCCTGTTAGAAAATAAGAAGCAAAGGGTAAATATGTTATGTTGGATGCAATGGAAAACACAAAATTGATCCTGAGAAATATCCCCCCAAACTATATGATTATTTCTTGGTCTTACATAAATCACATCAAATTCCTAAAGCTTATCAGATTTTAGTGTACTGCAATTTGTGATTGGTTGCTGTGTGTTAAGTCACTAGAACATTGTTCTTTGCTCCACTGAACAAGCTTATCAATATTAAAGGGGTTGTAAAGGTTTGCTTTTTTTTTTTAAATAACAAACAGGTTATACTTGCCTCCTCTGTGCAAGGGTTTTGTGGCCCCGATCTTTCTCTTCTGGGGTCCCCCAGCGGCACTACTCATCTTCTCGAGTGCCCCCTTGAAGAAGTGCTTTGCCTGGAGGCACTTGTGCGGGCACGCTCCCGAGTCACTGAATTTGACTGACAGCAGCGGGGGCCAATAGTTGCTGCTGCTATCAATCTATCTAGTGAGGACCCGAGCCATCGGCTGGAGCTACTGTGCTCATCCCTGTCGCTAGGGTTCAGGTAAGTAAAAGGGGGGCTCTGGGAGGCTGCTGCACTACAGAGGGTACAGAATGCAGTAAGGTGAAAAACCTCAAGGGTTTACAACCCCTTTAATGAGTGATAGAAATATTTAAGAAACAAACTAAAATAGAATTAAATAAAGTAGATGGTGAATGTAATTCGTGAGCTATGCCAACTTATAATGCTAATTCTCATGTTTGCATTTAACTTTAACAACCCACGGGCCTGCACCAAATTTTCCACAACTAGATAGCAGGCCCATAGAGTTTACCTATATATCTAAAGCTCAAGGAGATACACAAGTAGGCCACAAATCCCAATTGTCTTGGATAAGAAATTTCAAGTAGCACGTGGTAGCTGTAAAAATCATTTAGGCGCTAAATGTCTCTCTTTCATTCACCAATCCTTTTTTAAAGTATAACTATAGGCAAAAATGTTTCTCCATTTTGGATAAAGTAACGGAGGGTTATAAGACCCCTTTCACACTGAGGCACTAAAGCGTTGGTCGTTTTGGCCGTGCTTTAGCGGCATTTCAGCTGCTCTTTTGTGCCAGTTTGTGGGCGCTAACGGGCCCCTTTTTTTGAGTTAAAAGGCCAAAAAAAGACCCATTTTGCAGCGCTTCCAAAGCGCTTTTCAGGTGCTTTGGAAGCGCTGCCCATTCATTGCAATGGGGGGGGGGGGGGGTTTAAGAGCACTATTTACAGCGCTCCCAAATCACCCCAAAGATACTGCTTGCAGGACTTTTCATAATGTCTCGCAAGTGCACCGCCCCAGTGTGAAAAGATACACTGCAATGAATGGGAGGCAGATTTCAGGCGCTTTACAGGCCCTATTTCTAGCGTTAAAACGCCTGAAAACTGCCTCAGTGTGAAAGGGGTCTAACGCCTGTCAGTTTATTTTTTGCCATCTGTGTTCCACTGGGGAGATTTCCCTTCACTTCCTGTCCCAAAGTCAAAACAGGAGAGGAAATACCTGCAGATTAAGGGAATCCCTTGGGGGGCCTGAGGTCACCAAAACTAGTGTCCCCATTGGTAAATTTCCCCTATATTACTTTTTTGGGGACAAGCCAAAATGTGGGATTTTCTTTTACTTTCAATGATAATGATAAACAGGACAAATAGAGAGGGTGACTTTTCCTAACAGGGGCACAGACGGGAGTAAAACTGACAGGTGTTCTGGTTCAATAATTTGTATTAGGTTTTTCAAGACATAAAGGTGAGCACCAGATATGGAAAAACTCTGACTGCAGGGCCTCATGCGTCTCCTGAAGGACAGCCCACTTCAGAAAAGACCAAGTGAATAAAAAATATTATACTTGCGTAAAACTGCGGGAAACCCACCAGGAGAACGCCGAGGGTTGTTTCATTCTCGGTGGAAATAAATGATTGTTGACAATAGGCAGGAGGGGCAGGAATGGGGGCATAAGGTCACTTGAGTACTAAACCAAGTCCCACGTTTTCATACTATGCACCATTAAAGGGCTTCAGGTCGAAATGAGCAATTTGTGTGGAAGCCAGAGGAGGGCCTGCATAGAAATCAGTGAACAATTCAGGAGTTATAGGAGCCCCCGGAAGGATTTCACACTTTAGGACCAGAGCACTTTTTGCGATTCGGCACTGCGTCGCTTTAACTGACAATTGCGCAGTCGTGCGACGTTGTACCCAAACAAAATTTGCGTCCTTTTTTTCCCACAAATAGAGCTTTCTTTTGGTGGTATTTGATCCCCTCTGCATCATTTCTGATAGCCGCTATAAACAAAAGAAGAGCAATAATTTTGCAAAAAAACCCAAATTTCTTCATTTTTGCTAAAACACAAATCCAAAAAAAAAAAATATAAAAAAACATTTTTTTCAAAGGTTTTGGCCGATTTATATTCTTCCTCATATTTTTGGTAAAAAAAAAAAAAAAAATATCGCAATCGACATTTATTGATTGGTTTGCGCAAAAGTGACAGCGTTTATGGATTATGAGAATTAATTTCTGGGGTTTTTATTTATTTATTTTTACTAGAAATGTCGGCGATCTGCGATTTTTTGCGGTACTGCGATATTGCAGAGGACATGTCAGACCATTTTGACACTTTTTTGGGACCATTGGCATTTATACAGCGATCAGTGCTATAAAAATGCACTGATTACTGTGTAAATGCCATTGGCAGTGAAGGGATTAACCTGAAGGAGGCGCTCTAAGGGTTAACTGTGTTCCCTGGGCGTGCTCTAACTGTATGTGGGCTGCCCTGGCCGGGGAAAGGGGATGATCACGGCTTCCATATAGAGGAAGCCTGTGATCACCGCTCTTCCCCCTTCAACAGAACGGAGATCCGTGTTTACTTACACCAGTGGTTCTCAACTCCAGTCCTCGGGACCCACCAACAGGCCAGATTTTAAGTATTACCTTGGGGAGATGCAGATTAGAATACTGCAATCACTGAGCAGCAAATGATATCACCTGTGATGTATTTCGGTTATCCTGCAAACCTAGCCTGTTGGGGGGTCCCGAGGACCGGAGTTGAGAACCACTGACTTACACGGACCTCCGTTCTTTCAGTGCGGGGGGGCATCGCGGGTAGTCAGCGGTGATGGAGTACGCCCTACCCGCTCCCTGGCCCCCCCCCCCCGAACACAGTGAGTGATATCGCAGCCGCCGTCAGGTGACGGCGGTTTGCGATATCGAGCCACTTTGCCACCATCAGACGCCGGTAAGTGGTTAAAAGACAATCTGTCACAAAGCAGAAAAAACTGTCTCAAAAGCCTTCCATGAAAGTGAAAAATCTGTCAACTCAGGGATCAAACACTCGTTTCTGAGTCAAGTGTTTTTCGAAATGACAGGTTCCCTTTGACTTACTAGAGGTACAGGCACACTAGGGTGAATATACTGAAGGGAAATAGCTGGGGCACATTTGCAAGTGCAGTTGCTCCAGAGTTTAGTAAACGAAGGGGAGCTCTGCGGACTTCCATCATCTAATCATGTGCAGGCAATAATGCGGTTTTCTTTCATTTTCCTTGGCAGTGATAGGGTATTCTTTGCAAAGTGAAGCTCTTGTCTTTTACAGTGTATTTGTATTTAGTAAATCCAACTCATTTAGTCATCTATATGAAATGATTACATGACTAATCTGCCCATGCCTCACAAGCGATGCCTCTCAGCTACAATTCTAGTATAGAGCTGTCAGTAGAATACAACTTGTTCTCAAGCAGAACTGTAACCTTGAGGGCGAGGCCTGAACAAGCAAAGCTTTGTCTACAACTTGACAAATGTGAATTGTGATTATAAGACAACAGAAACTGCAGTGTGAATGAGTCTTGAAAGTGTCTTGGGCAAGCGTCATCTGGCATATATAATAGCTGGCCAGAGGAGGGGCAGATGTCTCTCTGAAAACAACGGGTAGGGAGTCACCCACCATCACTTTACACACAAGGACCGGTCACTGTTGCACAAATCGCCTACAGGATTTAAGCAAGGCACAAGGATGGCTTACTGCTTAGTGAGAAAAGAAAAGGACTGACCAGATCACGCAGATGATTACTTCCTCTCTAAAAGGCATACCTCATACTTACAACAGCAGACCTCTTGTAACTTTTTGGGCCTTGTGTAGCACTTCCTATTTGCAATTTTGTTCCTTGGTGTGGCGATTACAAAGTTGAATTTGCAACAGTATCTCACAATAGTGAGTACACCCCTCACATTTTTGTAAATATTTTATTCTATCTTTTCATGTGACAGCACTGAAGAAATGACACTTTGCTACAATGTAAAGTAGTGAGTGTACAGCTTGTATAACAGTGTAAATTTGCTGTCCCCTCAAAATAACTCAACACACAGCCATTAATGTATAAACCGCCGGCAACAAAAGCAAGTACACCCCTAAGTAAAAACGTCCAAATTGGGCCCAATTAGCCATTTTCCCTCCCCGGTGCCATGCGACTCATTAGTGTTATAAGGTCTCAGGTGTGAACGGAGAGCAGGTGTGTTAAATTTGGTGTTATCACTCTCACTCTCTCATACTGGTCACTGGAAGTTCAACATGGCACCTCATGGCAAATAACTCTCTAAGGATCTGAAAAAAAGAATTGTTGCTCTACGTAAAGATGACCTAGGCTATAAAAAGATTGCCAAGACCCTGAAACTGAGCTGCAGCATGGTGGCCAAGACCATACAGCATTATAACTGGACAGGTTCCACTCAGAGCAGGCCTCGTCATGGTCAACCAAAGGAGTTGAGTGCACATGCTTAGCGTCATATCCAGAGGTTGTCTTTGGGAAATAGACGTATGAGTGCTGCCAGCATTGCTGCAGAGGTTGAATGGGTGGGGGGTCAGCATGTCAGTGCTTAGACCATACACCGCACACTGCATCAAATTGGTCTGCATGGGTTGTCGTCCCTGAAGGAAGCCTCTTCTAAAGATGATGCACAAGAAAGCCCACAAACAGTTTGCTGAAGACAAGCAGACTAAGGACATTGATTACTGGAACCATGTCCTGTGGTCTGATGAGATCAAGATAAACGTATTTGGTTCAGATGGTTTCAAGCGTGTGTGGTGGCAACCAGGTGAGGAGTACAAAGACAAGTGAGTCTTGCCTACAGTCAAGCATGGTGGTGGGAGCGTCATGGTCTGGGGCTGCATGAGTGCTGCCAGCACTGGGGAGCTACAGTTCATTGAGGATACCATGAATGCCAACATGTACTGTGCCATACTGAAGCAGAGCATAATCCCCTCCCTTCAAAGACTGGGCCGCAGGGCAGTATTCCAACATGATAACGACCCCAAACACACCTCCAAGATGACTGCTGTCTTGCTAAAGAAGCTGAGGGTAAATGTGATGGACTGGCCAAGCATTTCTCCAGACCTAAACCCTATTGAGCATCTGTGGTGCATCCTCAAACGGAAGGTGGAGGAGCGCAAGGTCTCTAACATCCACCAGCTCCGTGATGTTGTCATGGAGGAGTGGAAGAGGACTCCAGTGGCACCCTGTGAAGCTCTGATGAACTCCATGCCCAAGAGGGTTAAGGCAGTGATGGAAAACAATGGTGGCCACACAAAATATTGACAATTTTGGCCTAATTTGGACATTTTCCCTTAGGGTGTACTCACTTTTGTTGCCAGCGGTTTAGACATTAATGGTTGTGTGTTGAGTTATTTTGAGGGGACAGAAAATTTACACTGTTATACAAGCTGTACACTCAGTCACTACTTTACATTGTAGAAAAGTGTCATTTCTTCAGTGTTGTCACATGAAACGATAGAATAAAATATTAATAAAAATGTGAGGGGTGTACTCACTTTTGTCAGATACTGTATGTCCAATCCATACCGCATCCATACTGTGCTCTATACCGCACTTATTCCAAACCTAGACTGCACCTATAGCAACCATATACCGCATTATACCAAACATTTACCACATCTGAACCACATCTACCTTGCACCTGTGCTGAGACTATACCATATCTATGAAAGAAGTCTACTATAAATGGTAATAGCAAAAAGCAGCGCTAGAGTTAATTCATAAAACTCATACACATAAATATAAGGAAAAAGTGCTAGTGCAAAAATATCAAAAAGTGCAACAATATGTATAAGGTGCAAAAGTCCTCTTTAAATTGAAGCAGCTATGATGATTTCAAAACAAAGTCCTCCACCGCTGATCACCGCATGCATGTGCACACTTTGGGGGCTCACCAGAAATCAGGAGGTATAACGGCTCATCTTTCCACAACAAGAGGGCTCATCAACTTCTCAAGGGTCACCTCCACAAGGACTCGGTACACAGAGATCAGAAGGTGAATCAGCTCGTCTTTCCCCAGCGCTGGGGAAAGACGAGCTGATTCACCTTCTGATCTCTGTGTACCGAGTCCTTGTGGAGGTGACCCTTGAGAAGTTGATGAGCCCTCTTGTTGTGGAAAGATGAGCCGTTATACCTCCTGATT
>BLSH010194871.1:740421-751423 GCA_018402905.1 Glandirana rugosa
TACAGACTTTAGGATGGCTGGACTGTGGCCATTGGAAGTAGAAAAAGTCCCAACGCCAGTGGGAAAAAACAATGCCCCATCATTTGTGTCAGTGGGAGGAATTGTGTCCCATTGTTGGTGTCGTTCAACCCTATTGTTGGTGTCATCGAGAGGAATTGTGAACCACCATTGGTGTCATTGGGAGGAATTGTGCCCTTCATTGGTGTCAGTGGGGGGAATTATGCCTCATTGTTGGTATCAGTGGAGGAAATAGTGCCCCAAGGGCCGCATAAAAGCAAACTAAGGACCGCAGTTTGGAGACCACTGGGCTAGAGCTACAGAAGATATTTTTAAAAGATCAGCCGTACTACTAAAATCATGAGAAAATAATAGCTAGGTGTAGCAATTGATCGCTAAACAGATGGAAAAAGGGTTTCCTATGGAGTAAACTATACAAGCAGCATTAAATCTAGTGTGATCGCACAATGGTCCATTCATGTGTAGTTGATAGCTACAAGATGCTACGTGTTTTGCTTATTCCGTAGGAAGCCATTTTTTTCCCCATCTCTTTAGCGATCAGTTTCTGCTCCTAGAAAGTATTCACTAGTGATTTCAGCAGCATGACTAAGCTACCAAAGATTTCCCGTGAAGCTCTGGCCTAATGAGGTTACTGGCAGCACATGGGTAGAGCTCTATAAACAGGGGATTAGGATCGCCCAGGCTTCCTTCAGGCAATACATAACAGAATGTGAGATAGTACTGCTTAAACGTGAACCTGTTATTAGAACTAAAGGAAACACTTTTTGGCTGGATTCACACCAATGCATTTTTAGTGCTTTTTGCACTACAGTCCATTTAACATGGTTTCCTATGGAACATGTTCTGTAGTACAAATCTGCAAAATGCAAAAAGCACTAAAAATGCATAGTTGTGAATCAGGCCTTGCTTACTTGTTTTTAAAAAGCATATGCTCCAGATCTGTCATCTGTATTATTGCATCACTATCGCAAAAGTCACTAAACTGAGACAACGCCTGAACTCACCTGTCACCACAGACAGGCAGCTGCATCAGACACACATCCACTCCATGCTTACACCTAGATCTGGATTGCTGAGATTTAAAAGAGAAGTATGGGTTTTTGTTTTTTTCAGATTTGTACTTGCCTAGGTGGATGCAGCATGGGTCCGATGCTGCATCTGTCCCCCGGCGTTTGTACACTGAGAACCGAGCCATCGAACATCGCCGATCGCTCGGCTCTCACAGATCTCCAAGAAGAAAGCTGTTGACTATCAATCAGCAGCTCTCCTCTGCTCCACCACGCTCACTGGAGCGCTGAGCTGTGGAAGGGCGGGGGTCCGGCCGTTTCAGGCTCTCAGCGGCTCGCTAAAACGGCTGTCTATCCAGGCACCTGGCGGATCCAGACTCCATGGTTGTGATGCCTAGATGGACACTAGTGACGTCAGCAGAGAGTGGACTTTAGATGAATTGCACTCCTATGACCCATAGGAGAAGCCCAGCCAAAAGAGCTCAGGCTGGACTTCTCCTTTAAATCATGCAATTTGGTTAAAGGAATGGAAAGTATTCCCCAATCCACAATAGCAGTACTGCTGGGGAGATCAGTGTGAAATCCAAAACAATTAAATCGCATAACCGCCAAACCTCGATCCAGACAGCTATTTTTCCACACCGCCAAAAATATGGATGTGTAGAGGTGTCCAGCCGGAATCACTCTTTCTCCGAGGCCTCTTGGGATGACTACCTGTGTAATATGTGATTTTAATGAGGAGATGTCCCACTTCCTATTTAGGTATTTAATCGTAAGTTTCTTACATAGCTTTTTAAAGCGGTTGTCTACCCCCCCCCAAAAAAAATAAAAAAACACCTGCAAGGGAAAGGCATAATGAGTTAGTATGCACCACAGAGGGAGCGGACATCTTTCCTGTGGGGATACTTCCGGGGTCGTGGCTCCAGCACTGTGAGTGCACACGAGAGCCTGTCTTTCCGTCGGACTATGTTCCGGGCCTTTACTGCGCATGCGCCATGAGGTCATGCGTCAGCGGCTGCATGCAAGCGGAATATCTCCTGAACCATACAGGTTTAGGAGATATTCTTTTTACCTACAGGTAAACCTTATTATAGGCTTACCTGTAGGTAAAAATGTGTTTTGAGGGTAGACAACCGCTTTAAGGGAGTCATTCCCTGAGTCCTCAGGAAGTGGGTCACGTGAAAACGCAGTTTGTATCTCGGTCACATATCTATGTTCTTTTTCTATAATAGATTTCCCGTTTAAAATTGACAAATACTACCAGCTGTATGTAACAAAGATTACTTCTTGGCTTTCTTTGGTTACATTGTATCCATCCTTCTTTATCTGTAAATAATTGACATTGCTCCTTATATTGCACTCAGCTTTAATTTTCTATTTAGTGATGTAGGTCTATTGAGGTTGGGTTGCTCGGGACTGTTAGCGGTGAGAATGAATTAATTCCACAGGTGTGTGGAGTTTATAAAAAAAAACAACCTTTCCCTAGCCCCTCTTTGCTCTGAAGAAACTCGCCTGACAAATGAAACGCGTCAGAATGACATCATCACGCCTGTGATGCTCTGACACTGACAGGCAGCCAACAGACTTGCCTCTCCCCACCTCAGGAACCAGCCGTGATAACATAAGGTGCGTGGACATGGCGATCGAAGTGCTTTGGAGGCTGATCCTGCAGAATCCCGGTGGATCCTTTCATGCTGTAGAGCTGTGGTGACACTACTTGATCTGGCATTATCCTGCACATCACCTACACCTATCTCCATCCAGCATTGCCTATACCTCCCTACTGCACACTGTCTTTACCCACGGTTATCCGCCACCTATCGGCTCTGCTCCGTCCCTGCCAAGCTGCTGCATACTGAGCACAGGGCTTACTGTACACAGTATGGAACTTTTCAATACCTGCCCTGGGGTCTAACCCAGCCCCGCACATCAGCCCTGGGATTGGAGTCTGTGTCTGGCTCCTGTCTCTGTGGTCTGGATTTCACACTTATCTCCCCCGCAGTACTGCTATTGTGGATTGGGGAATACTTTCCATTCCTTTAACCAAACTGCCTTATTTAAATCTTGGCAATCGAGATCTGGGTGTAAGCATGGGGTGGATGTGTAAGAAAAAAGTATAACACTGAAGCGCTACCTAAATCTAAATAATGATCCATACTGCTGCCACTGAAACGCTGCTATTTTGAAATAAATGGCAACTAGTTGCTCTATAACAATAAAGTGCATAGTGCTAGAAAAAAAAAAAAAAAAAGATATATAACGTGACTGCAATAATATCAATACATAACTACAATTAATACCACTCATAATTTATAAACTCATTAATTCATAGTGTCATTGATTAATAATATGCATATAAAACCTATCCATACACCTTAGGGTGCTTGGTGCATAAGGTAAACAATATGAGCATAAACTTCAATAATAAAATACTGTGCAGTGAGCAAAGTCCATGGAGTGATAACAATCCAGCAGAAGAAGAGAGACTCCCAGTGCTGCAACACTGCAATCTTGCTGTGAATGTCCCTCCACCATCCAATTGATGCTCTCACCTCCATCAGCGACCCCCACTCGGGTCTAGCTGCCCCTTCCCCACAGGGGGTTAAACAATCCTCCCAGTCACAGGTAGCTCACCATCAAAAACGGGCATCACAGCAGCGGTTGCATAAAAGGAAAGGTTTAATACGGTAAAGCACTATTAGTACCAAAACCTTTATTATAAAAAATATAGATCAACTCACAAAGCAGGTGTACAGACTCTGGTACACATGGGCAGTAAGCATGGCCAACACAGCTGGTCACAATCGTCTGTTCACTGTGCTAGTAACCCGTCCTTCCTGGCTGCAAACACTCCTCTATGGAGTGTACAGGCTTCCAATGGTGCGTGCTGACATCATAGGCCACGCCCCAACATGTTTCGTCATGTGACTTTATCAAGGGGTAAAAAATGGGGTGGATGTGTGTCTGATGCAGCTGCCTGTCTGTGGTGACAACGTTGTCATATTTTAATATTTGGAATGTTGGAGGTGTTGACATTTTCAACTTTCTGATAAACAGGAATATCCCTCTTTGATGAACCTGCAGTCCTCTTTAACCACTTATTCTGTGTAAGTGGCCTAGAGCACTGAATTGATAGCTCCCAACTGTCCCTGATTTCGAGGGACTGTCCCTGATTCCCTCTGTCCCTCATTCCTCCTCATTTATTATCCAATACATAACTATAAAATTAACCAAGTGAGACCTTCTTATTTTTGGGCACTTCTCTCCAATCACCCAAAGGTTACCATACTGGGGAGCCGATCAAAGCCGATCCTGGCTTTGTTTGGCTAGCCGGCAGACGCATCAGCTGGTCACTTAGGTCTCCCGGTGGGAGTCGCCTCCCACTGTTTGTAAAATAATACAGCAGCTAGTTAGCTGCTAGGATTGCTTTTACAAGAGCGCCAACCACCGGCTCCAAAAAACAGTACAGGGGTGATCCCAGTATAACCACGCAAAGACAAGCAGCGAACGGGTACATTGCTGGTCCAGAAGTAGATAATTGAATCTTCAAACACTGTTATATACTCGAAAGTGACAGTGCTAATAGCCCAGCATTCCCCCAGCAAATTATACTTACCAATCAATCCACGCTAGCTCAATGTCTTTAACATGTTGTTGGAACCCTTGCTTCATGATTCTAATGTTGTGTTGATTTCAGGTATAGAGGAGCAAAGAGATCCCCCCATGTGACAGTAGCCAATCACCAGGCCTGAACATTGTCATTGACACCAGAGCTTACCTAGGGTGGACTCCTACAGCGGGGAGGCAGCTAGAGAGTGTTGATGAGTGAGAATACTTTGCAGAGGAGTTAGGTTACCAAGAGACACTGTCACTTTGTCCTGAATTGACAAAGTAAATATGTCACGTTTAAAAGAGAAAAGTTTGCTTTCTGTTTTTAAAAAAATCATACTTACCTTGGTGGATGCAACATCTGTCCTCTCTCTGCCGGCTCTAAGACCGAAAACTGAGCGATCAAAGACCGCTGATCGCTCGGTTCTTAGAGCTCCCTGAGCAGAGAGCTGGTGACTGTCAGTCACAGGCTCTCTGCTCTGCCCCACCGTGTGCTCACTAGAGAGCTGGGCTGTGGAGGGGGTGGGAGCAGCGGGCTCAGGCTCTCAGTGACTCGTTGAGTGGCTGAGCCAGGTACCGGTCCAGGGTAGTGGGTGGATCCTGACTTTATTGTTGGGATCATTCCCCAGCCTAGACCGGCCCTGTGACATCAGCCAACAGTAGGCTGTCAGCCTGCTGAAAACGGGTCATGGGAGTGCAGAACAAACTGCACTCCTGTGATCCACCAACAAGCTTTGACTGTACTTCTTTAAAAGTGGGTTACAGCTCACCAATCAGCTGTGCAGGAAGTCAGCAGAGATATCAAACTATATATAGACTGAACGTCACTACAGTACTTGGTCAGAGGATTGTGACAGAGGTTGCCAACTCACCGCTTAACAATCTTCCACAGTAGCGAGGCTGCTTTTACAAAGAAAATATAAGAAGAAAGGAGACGGAGGGAATTAGGAATCCGGTGCTGCAGATGGAAAGAGTGTATTAGGTGTACTAGAGGTTTTCATTTTATTTCTTAATAAAGTGAGAAAAGATAAGAGTCCATTTGTTACAAATGTGCATTTTGGCAATGCTTAGTAAAACACATTGCCATAACATGCTGTAACACAATGTATACAGTATCTCACAAAAGTGAGTACACCCCTCACATTTTTGTAAATATTTTATTCTATCTTCATGTGACAACACTGAAGAAATTACACTTTGCTACAATGTAAAGTAGTGAGTGTACAGCTTGTATAACAGTGTAAATTTGCTGTCCCCTCAAAATAACTCAACACACAGCCATTAATGTCTAAACCGCTGGCAACAAAAGTGAGTACACCCCCTAAGTGAAAATGTCCAAACTGGGCCCAATTAGCCATTTTCTCTCCCCGATGTCATATGACTCGCTAGTGTTACAAGGTCACAGGTGTGAATGGGGAGCAGGGGTGTTAAATTTGGTGTTTTCGCTCTCACTCTCTCATACTGGTCACTGGAAGTTCAACATGGCACCTCATGGCAAAGAACTCTCTGAGGATTTGAAAAGAAGAATTGCTGCTCTACATAAAGATGACCTAGGCTATAAGAAGCTTGCCAAGACCCTGAAACTGAGCTGCAGCATGGAGGCCAAGACCATACAGCGGTTTAACAGGACAGGTTCCACTCAGAACAGACCTTGCAATGGTCAACCAAAGAAGTTGAGTGCACGTGCTCAGCGTCATATCCAGAGGTTGTCTTTGGGAAATAGACGTATGAGTGCTGCCAGCATTGTTGCAGAGGTTGAAGGGGTGGGGGGGGGTCAGCCTGTCAGTGCTCAGACCCTACGCTGCACACTGCATCAAATTGGTGTGCATGGGTTGTCGTCCCAGAAGGAAGCCTTTTCTTTTTTTTTGTAATTCCTTTATTTTCCAAAGAAAACATTTGAAGGATACATACAACTTGAAAGCCATCATCAAATACAGAATCATGGAGACAAGGTGTATATCAGAATAGAGCAACATTATACATAGCAATAGAGGGTACAGTATTCTTATTCTTATATCTTGAAAAACCTAGAACATGTAAGTGCACTCCATGGTCTGTAACCGTAGCCCGCCGCAAAGGCGAGCAGCGTTGAGCACCCATGTGCCTAGCTGAAAGCTGCACGTCCAACTGGTCCTCCCACCTCGACAGCCCCATTAACCGTTCTGTACCGAAAAAAAACAAAAACCTTATTATGAAATGACCCAAGGGTTTATTAACGTCCAGGGAGAGGCAGAGACACCCGGCCCCAGAGGCCGAGGGATCCGGAGGAAGACTGCCAGATACCCCCCCACCCCACCGCAGCCAGGACCCCACCCACCTCCAGGACCAGCCGCCGCAGAGCAGGAGGGTGAAATAAGACCAGGTTATCACCAGGAAACTCAACTTTTTTAATTATGAAACTACAGAACAGAGTGTAAGTATAATATAGCAGATAGATAGACAAAAAGTAAAAAGGATACAGTGGGAATTGCGTGTCGCCCGCCTAGGACCCCCCGGTGTCACGCCGATCCAGTGCTCAGCGCGGCATTCCGCCAGATAGGCGTCTGTATAGACAAAGTACTGCCAAGGCCGCCAGGTCTCCCGAAAGGCCTCCTCCCTGTTGTTCAGGGTGGGAGTCAGGTCTTCCATATTTCTCAGGTCATTAACCTTTGAAAACCAAAGTGCCAGAGAGGGAGGGAGCTCCGACTTCCAACAGAGAGGGATACATGCCTTAGCCGCATTCAGCAGCTGCATTGTTAAAGAGGTTTTGTACTTCTTGATGGGACGGTCTGTCAAGTGTAATAAACACACCAGTGGCTTGTCTTCCACATCAATGCCAGTCAGGTTTTTTATGGTGCGGGTCACCCCCTTCCAAAGGGAATGCAGTTTTGGACAGTCCCAAAAGATGTGGAGCATTGTGCCTTCCCCCCTTCCACATCTCCAGCACTGCTCCGAAGTCCGAGGGAATAACCGATGCAGAACCGTTGGCACTCTGTACCATCTTGTAAGAATTTTATAACAGGATTCTTGAATCCTGGTAGCTATGGAGGATTTATGGGCAAAGTGCAGTATTTTCTCTCTCTCTGCAGCAGTCAACTGAACACCCAGATTCTCTTCCCATTGAAGAAGGAATGGTGGCTGAGTCAACAAGGTATATAGTAAGGAGAGGCCATGGCGAACAGGCTCCCCGGAGCGGCATATCGCCTCCAGTGTAGTCAACTGTCTGGAGCCTCCCGGGGTCCTCTGGGACCTCCGCAAGAAGGCCCAGAGCTGGAGACCACTGAGAAAGTCCAAGGGAGGACTGACCACCGCTGGACCCGCAACACCAGAAAGGGAAACATCAGTTTTGCGGAAGTCCGAGACATAAGTACAGTTTACTGCCCTCAGCCGCTGGAAAGCCGGATTGTGAAGGCCCAGTTCAAACTCTGGGTTGTCCAAGACCGGGATCATAGGCGATGGGTATGGGGAGACTGGAGTGTGCCTGAAGGCCTCCCTGGCAACAGCCATGGTGCCCCCAAGAGTTGGGTGGTCCGCTATTCCACGGGGAAGGGAGGAGCGGATCCACGGCCAGTTTTTCGCCATGCCTGCTGAGTCCCCCAGCTCCATGGCAACCCAGTGCTTGGCATCAGCATGGCAGAACCAGTCCACCAGCCTAACCAAGTGAGTTGCCCTGTTATACGCCCTCATGTCTGGGAGGCCTACACCCCCCCCCCCCTTGAGCTTTGGGCAGGTGAAGAATGGTAAGCCGGATCCTGGGCTGGCGGTGGGACCATACGAATTCACAGAATAGGACTTCAACCCTCTTGAAAAAAACTGGACAGGAGCCGGATGGGTAATGCCTGCATGATGTACAACATTCTAGGGAGGACAGTCATCTTCAGGGCGCTACATCTGCCAAACCATGTCAGCGGTAGTGAATGCCAGCGGAGTAAATCCGTCTTTACTCGGGCCAGTAGAGGTACAAAGTTTGCAGAGTATAGGGCCTTTATGTCGCTGGTAATGTCTACCCCTAAATAGCGTATAGAGGAGTTAGCCCAACGCAGAGGGTAGGCCGCTCTCAGGCGGTCCACCACAGCCTGGTCAGCGGTGATATTAAGGACCGAGGACTTGGCCATGTTGATCTGAAAATGCGACAATGAACCATACTTCCTCAGCAACCGAAGAACTCTCGGAAGGGATGTGTCAGGTGAGATCAGAAAGAAAACCAGGTCGTCCGCAAAGACAGCGACCTTATGTGAGCCAGAGCCCTTCCGAAAGCCTTTCATCTCCTGGTCCGACCTCAAAGTACAGAGAAAGGGTTCGAGCGTCAAAATAAAAATAAGGGGAGACAACGGGCAGCCCTGCTGGGTTCCATTGCAAGTGCCGAAAAAGTCTGATCTGACCCCAAACACACCTCCAAGACGACCACTGCTTTGCTATAGAAGCTGAGGGTAAAGATGATGGACTGGCCTAGCATGTCTCCAAACCTAAACCCTATTGAGCATCTGTGGGGCATCCTCAAACCGAAAGTGGAGGAGTGAAGGTCCCCAACATCCGCTAGCTCTATGATGTTGTCATGGAGGAGTAGAAGAGGACTCCAGTGGCAACCTGTGAAGCTCTGGTGAACTCCATGCCCAAAAGGGTTAAGGCAGTGCTGGAAAATAATGGTGGCCACACAAAATATTGACACTTGGGGCCCAATTTGGACATTTTTATTATTAGAGTACTCACTTTTGTTGCCAGTGGTTTAGACATTAATGGTTGTGTGTTGAGTTATTTTGAGGGGGCAGCAAATTTACACTGTTATACAAGCTGTACACTCACTACTTTACATTGTAGCAAAGTGTCATTTCTTCAGTGTTGTCACATGAAAAGATACAATATTTACAAAAATGTGAGGGGTGAACTCACTTTTGTGAGATACTGTAAGACTTGGTGCAGAGGGATTCATTTTGAATGGCACCCGACACACCTCTATAGGGCAAGGGATACAAAAAATGCAAGAAAGCAATTTCGAGCAGCTAAATTAGAATATGAAAAACATTTATTGCATTGAAAGTGGACCCCCCCTTCAAAGCTCTACAAGTACATTAACAGAAAAAAGCAAGGATGGAACATGTAGGCCCGATGTAGGAGGAATATGGATATCGGATCAGAAAAAAGACAATGAAAAGGCCAAAATGTAAAAACTGTTTTTTCTTCAGTTTAAACCAGCGGTCTCCAAACTGCGGCCCAAGGGCCGGATATGGCCCCTTGCTTGCCTTTATCTGGCCCTTGGGCACCATTCCATTCACTAACACCAACAATGGGGCACAATTCCTCCCATGGACACCAACGATAGAGCATAATTGCTTCCATTAACATAAACGATGGGGTACTATTCCTCCAACGACTCCAACAATGGGGAATTATTCCTTCCACTGACACCAGATAGGGCACGGTTTACTCCCCACTGGACACCAGAACATCTTCTACTCCTCCCCCTACTTTCTAATTCCTTCCACTGACATTGATACCAACAATGGGCTACTAATCCTTCCACTGACTCCAACAATGGGGCACAATTCTATCCACTGACACCACCAAAAAGGGCACAATTCCTCCCACTGACACCAGCCATGGGACAGAATTCCTTCCATTGACACCAACATTGGGGCACTATTCCTCCTACTGACACCAATGATGGGGCACTACAACTCCCACTGACACCAATGATAGCGCATTGTTTACTCCCTACTGGACACCAGGACATCCTCTACTCCCACTGGCCCTAGTCCATCCGCCCCCACCCCCCAAAGTAAACTGGCCCTTTGTTTAGAAAGTTTGGAGGCCCCTGGTTTTAAACAAACGGAAATCCATAGGTGTATGGTCAGCATTACCATAAGGCTTGGAAGCAAACACACAGCCGAACCATAGGCAGGCAAGCAGTTAATAAAAACTCCCTCTGCCTTATGTACATAAAGAAAGAGGCAGGAAGGTGTGCAGGTGATTTGTCGGTTATCAGAAATAGACTGTAAATAAAGGTTATTTTTTCCTCTACCAAGGTCATGTTACATAATAGGAGGAAACTTCCAGAAAGATTCATCGTATGAGCATTGGGGATGTTACAAACAGATGCGGTTTTAGATAGAGAACCTGTTTTCCAGACAGGTTAGACCAGGGTTCTCAGCAATCTTAGCTTGGAAGTTTGATATGATCAGTGAGCTGTTGATATGATAAGAATTATTCTTATAAATAGTAGCAAGTACGGTGAAGGGGGGGTCAGGAGGGCACATTAAAGGGGGAGGAATCAACAACATGGCAAAGTACATGGAGTCAGGAAAACACAGTTTTGGGGTGGGGGGTCTGGGTCAGGAGAGCACAGTACAGAGGAGGGCAGGGGAACACAATACATGGAGACCATGAGAACA
>BLSH010194871.1:820457-833957 GCA_018402905.1 Glandirana rugosa
TCTTTTAATTAAACGAGAGCCGCGTGTTGACCCACCCCCCCGCGTCACGAGACTCGGGGTTCGGGTGGGAAAAACTTCGGATAATCTCGGAGACCGAGATTAGTGCACGATTTTTTTTTTTCGTGGGGGGTAACCTTAGGTACGTAGGCCCCCCCCACCCAGTTGTGCGCCGAGAGCAAATTAATTTTCTCTATTTTCACACTAAAGTTACTCCCTGCCATCAGGAGGCAGGCTGTGAGACCGGTTTCCCGAATGGCCAAACCGTCAGGCGATTCTATTGGATGCCTAGCGCTTAGGAGAAACAGAGAGGACACATGGCCGGAGGAAGCCGTGGGAGGAGCGAACACCAGAACCACTGCCTGTACCCCGGGAGAGGAGGAGAGGACACAACAGCCCGCCAGCCCTAGATCAGGTAGGTGCCTGACCACCAGCCGGCCACTCGGGGGGGGGGGGGGGGGCTTGTTAATGCCACGCTGCTGGCCTCCCTGAGGTGGTTTCAAACCCACGCCGCGGGCTGCCGGGGGGGTGCTGTCAGTCCTGCGCCGCAGACTGCTCGGAGGGGGGGGGTGCTTGTTTGCCCCCCCCCAAAAGGAAAACCCACCAGCTGCTACTGCCTTACAGGCAATGGCAGCGGCAGCTCCCGAGAGCCATGGAAACATTGGCTGGGGTGCCGACATCGCTGGATTCCAGGACAGGTAAGTGCCCTAAAAGTCAGCAACTACAGTATGTGTAGCTGCTGACTTTAAATATTTTGCTTGGGGGGGGGGTGCAGGACGCTTTAATTCCCATCCAACACTGATGTAGCAGAAAGCATAGCCAAAAAAAATATGCAGGAGTGTGCCTGGCTCTTTGTGGCATCTCTAGCACATCTTTAAAAAGTTGGGGGTAGAATTTATTCACCAACACTGGCACCTTATACCGCAGCTGAACCTTTTCTAGGATTCTGTACCATACAGCCTTACCCTCGTACAGCCTTTTTCAACCAGGGTGCCTAGAGGTTTCTTCAGGGGTGCCTTGGCAAAATGCCTAAAAATTGCTCAAACATTGTATACAAGGCTGCCTTTTAGTTACTCTAAGGTCCCTTTCACACTTGTGCGACTTGTCCTGCGATCTGGGACTGCAAAGTCGCATGATAAGTCGCACCCCATGATTACTAATGAGTACCATTCATATCTGTGCGACTTCAATTCGCACCGACTTCAAAAGTAGTCCCTGTACTACTTTGGTCCGACTTTGATGCGAGTTGAGGTCCATAGACCTCAAGTTTACACAGGCATTCCCTGAAATCACAGCAAAATCGAAGTAAAATCGCACAACTTTCAAGTCGCGGCAGTGTAAAAGGGTTTTCATTGTGCACCATTACAACCTTCTAGCTGCCGGCATCCTAATGACCAATGATGTCATCATTTGATATGGAGGATGTCAGTCGCCTGCACAGCATCCTTGTTTGACCCTCCCCTGCCCCTCTCCATCAGGGGGCATAACAAAATGGCACCCCACTAGAGCATTAGTTAAAATGACCATAACACATATAACATACATATCTATACAGATGTAAAGCTATTCAAATATGCCTGTTGCTCGACATGTTTCGCTCTACTGCTTCTTCAGGAGCTGTAAAGCATAAATAGCTATAAAAAAGGTGAAAAACATCAAAAGATTAAATATGCAAATAGTCACAAAACTAAGTTAGTTAAAATTCAAAGAAACTCACCTACTATATGTGTCGGCAAAAGTAACTACACATATATAGTAGGTGAAATTATTTGAATCACACACACCCCTTCTGTGGGAACCTTAGACCACCATTTGGAGAAATATTGTGATCTTGAGTTTTTGTATGTTTGTGCAACATGCTTTGTCTGGTGTTTATTTTTTGAACATTTTCTAATGTAGTTTGTGATTGTTTGAATATTTAATCTTTTGATGTTTTTTTACATTTTCTTATAGCTATATATACACTTTACAGCTCCTGAAGACGCAGTACAGCGAAACATGTCAAGCAACAGGCATAGCTTTACATCTGTATAGACAAGTATATTATATGTGTTATGGCAATTTTAACTAATGCTCTAGTGGGGTGCCATTTTGTCATGCCCCCCGTTTTTATATTTGAATCAATAAAAGCAATGTGCTTTTAGAAACGTTTCATGTATTTTTGGCACCATAAAAATCCCCCTTTTCTATGTCCCTTTTTAAAAAAATAATTTCTGGAATGAAAGTGCCTTTGATCTCTTGGGTGCAATGTGCTATATTTAAAAAAATTAAAAACTATGAGAATGGTTTTTACATTTTAGAATGGGGTGCCTTGAGACTACAGTTTGGAGACCACTGCTCTATAATAAAGGAGCAATTAGTGCAGGGAGAATGGAGGTTATCCTGTAGATTTAATAATTGGAGTGCAGCTTTAATTTCTTCTTTAACAGGTACACAAAAAAGAAATCACTGTCTGGTCTTGAGGCTATAGTAAAGTAGTATAATTAAGCTGAGTGTCTGAAGCCAAGTGCCAACAAGTCCCCACCCAGTGTCTTTATATACAGTACACAGTGCCCAGAAGCCAAGGTTCCTAGACATGATGTTAATAGCCTGTCAAAGCCAGTTTCAAAACCAGGAAATTATATAAACTTGTAAAATTGTTAATAACCACTTACAAAATGATTCCGTGGCTTTCCTGGCAGAGCTGAGTAACACAGTCATACTGGCAGAGCACATGCCATCTGGTGGAGTAGAGGGCTTAGTAATTCAGGCTGGCCGGCTGTGAATTGCAGAATGAATCCGGTAGAGTCATTGAGCCACTGATTTGTCACTAATGGTATAGAGCACCCAAACACACTGAGATATGGGAGGCTCTCTGAGTCATAGTCAGACAAAGGCTGCAGGATCCAGAGCTGGGACTAAGCCAGTACCATTTCCAAACCAGTCTGGATTGATTGGTAACCCACCCCCTAAACGTTAACCTCTACTACCTCATTGTGGGCAATTCTCATTGTCTCCTGATCACCCCTAACTTAGAAGCCTAATGGAAAAATCATTCTTCTTGTTAAGGTGACCTAAGCATTTGCTATAGACACCAAGTTTGACTGTTCCCTGTCAGTGAGGATGCATGAACCCAGCCTTAAAACCGTGAAGCCCAAACATATTTTTCAAGGCAACTTTGCAAGCTTTTGGTAAAATAGGACATGGGCAGCTTGGCACTGTCATATGCAGGGCCGCAGATAGGGGAGTACTGCCAGTCCTGGTGTGGGGAGCCTGGAGCACACAGGGGGGCTCACACAGAGGGGATTAGTGACAGATGACAATTGTGTCTCTTTTCCTCCAGCAGATGAAAGTTGCTCTCCTTCCCTCTCCCTTGCTACAAGCTTTTAACTGATAAGAAAGAGACAGTCGTCCCTCACTAATCCCCCTCTCTGTGTGGGCCCCCCTCCTCTCAGCACCGGAGTTTGTTATCTCTAATTTAGGCTCCATGCACAATGGCAAAAAAAAAAAAAAAAAAAAAAAAAAAATCGCTGCTTCTACAGGAGTTTAGTGTTTTGCCTGTAGAAGCAGCTCAATGTTATCCTATGTGTCCATGCACATTAGGACGATTAGGCATATTTTAAGCTCAAAGTTTAAGAGGCAGAAAAAAAACCCTTCTAGTTCTCCTAAACTCGTCTAAACTTTGTACAAAAAATGTTCCATATGAGCGTTTTTTTCTGCCAAGTGAACTGGAGATTTTTTTAAGCCCAGTGTGCATGGAGCTTAACTTTTTTTTCTCTCCCTCCGTCCCTCTGATCCCGGAGTCTCTTTTTTAACCACTTGCCGACCACACTGTAGCGGAAAGACGGCAACAGCACGGTCGTCCAGTTCTGGGAATGTGTCTATTGATGTCCACCCAGAACTCTGCTCCCCTGTGTGCCCTTGGGGTGTCCTTAGGACTCAGCTGATCACAGATCAAAGTAAAGGGCCAGTAAGGGCCGGTTCACACTGAGGCGATCCTAGGCGATTTGCGATCCGACTTGTGTCGCCCCAATTCGCCTCAAATCGCCTGAAATCAGAAATCCCATTGGAATGAATGGAGCTGTCTTAATATGCGCTACTCAAGACCAAAGAAATTCCAAAAAAGGTTCCTGTACTATTTTCAAGCGGCTTCTAGGCGAATTGAGCCCATAGAAGTCAATGGAAGTTCGCTTTCAAGTCGGATCCCAGTCTATGAAGAAGCGACTTTCCAGGAAGAAAAACATAATTTTGCCAGAAGACAAACCCCTCATGTCCCAGGTACTCGTGTTGAAATCGCCTAAAATCGCCTGATATCGCTTCGCAATCGCGCCGCTTTGCAATCGCGCCGCTTCGCCTTTTCAAATCGCCTAGCAAATTCGCCCCGAAGTCGGATCGCCTCAGTGTGAACCGGCCCTTACAGTGGCCTTTTACCATGTGATCAGCTAAGTCCAATCACAGCTGATCCTATGTAAACAAGTGCCGGTTATCAGCCTTTCTATTCCTCTGTGCTGTTAGGAGGGGAGAAAAGGGCTGTGCGAGGAAAGGAAAGCCAGCTATCCTGTGATAATGCACATTTACACTGATAATCAGGGCACTGATCATCAGTGCTGCCTATCCGTGCCTCCTCATCAGTGCAGCTTATCAGTGCCAATCAGTGCAGCCACATCAATGCAGCTTACCAGTGCCCATCAGTGCCACCTCATAAGTGCTGCCTCACCAGTGCAGCCTCATCAGTGGCCATCAGTGCAGCTTCAGCAGCACACATCAGTGAAGATGAAAATTTACTTTTTTTAAAAAAAATATTATAACAGAAATTAAGAAAAAGGTTTATTTTTTTGTTCAATATTTTCGTATTTGTTTAGCAAAAAAAAAGCCTGAAAATTGGCCTGGGCAGGAAGGGGGTCCCAGTAGGCAAATGGTTAAATGTCATTCAGTGGGGAGCGGCTATTTGATTTGTTTGTTCAGCAAACAGCTTGGACTAGGTTTGATCACATGGTCAACTCAATCCAAAGTTCATCCCTAATCCTAATATTGTGATTGGAGGTTTTGCTTAACAGGGTTATGCAACTTGCTGGTCAGTTGCTGCTCCTTCATTAGTGACTGAGTTTTAGCAATGTTTGTAGGCAGTGACTGATTGACTTTAACTATTGGCATACCAAACCATATACAGCAATCAAATCACCCACCTGACAATGACAGTTCCACCCAGAATTTTTTATTTTTTTTGGCATCCACTCTTTTAATACTAAATAGATGTAACCTTTTGTTTCCTTACTTTCAAACCGCCTAATAATAACATGTATTTTTTACTCACAATTTAATTTCTCTCACTGCTGGACTTTTCCATTTTAGGTGAGGGCATCTGAAGCCAGCCCATCCGTGGTCTCCTGGCATCTCTTCCTGAAAAGTGCATGGTGGGTAACCATTCCTCGATCTCGGTCTGTCTTAAATCGCGTCATTTCCTGTCTGGAAATAGCACGGTTTTACAGTACAGGGAAGCCCACTGACTCCTGGGAAATAATGAGTCACATTTCCCAGGGGGCCAGGCGAAGCAGGAAGTGAAGAGAAGAGCCTTGGACCTAAAAAGGGGCAGATTACTAGAGACCACCTAGCAACAAGCAACTTAGGGTGAGTATAATTTTTTTTCCCTTCAAAGGTAAGTCTATATAGTCAAAGGACTTGAATGATGTAAAAAGAAATCCGCCAACCTGCAAGGAAGACTGTGTGAAGATGGGAGCACCTTCAGCAGTGACAGCACACCGCTGAAAGGCTTTGTTTTCAGGTACGTTTCACATAATGTGCTAGTATACAATACATACTAGCACATTATGACATTGCCTTTCAGGTTTTTAAAAAAAAAAAAAAAACACCCAGCGGTTTACTACCATTTTAAGCTGAACTTTGGCAACAAAAACATTCATTCAGATATATTCCTCGATAGCCACATAGGATATAAATCATCTTTATGTGTACTAAATGTTTTTGCAAAACCAGATATTATCTTACAGCCTGTGCAGAGAGAAAGTTCATCCACTTTAGGCTGCTTTCAGAAAACTAGAGGAGGCAGGAGGTCACAAGACCAGTCAGAATGAGAGAGAGCAATGGTGACCAGGGACAGGACAAGGGGTGGGCAGGAGGGACGGCTGCCCTGGGCACTGTGGTATCATGTGAGGTGGGAGGGCACCACAAGGAGGTGGCGGAGAAGGGATTTGTGTGGCAGTTGTCACATGAAAAGATATAATAAAATATTCACAAAAATTTGAGGGGTGTACTCACTTTTGTGAGATACTGTATAAATGGATTTGAGGCATTTGACCCAGTGAGTGATTCCCTTTCTTTCCCAGCATGTTAGCCGGCGGGTACCAGAAAGCTCACAATGCATACTAGCGATTGGGAGCTTTCTGATCATGTGACTGCTGTGACAGCCAATCATGGCGGTCACATTATCAAACACCCCACCTCCCAGCATCTGAAACCCCTAAAAGGCCCGGGAGGTTAAACTGCCCATAGGCCAGTAGAATTTAGTTTGATTTTTTAATTTTTTTTTCAGAAAGTTTGTTTTGATTTTCTAATGGTTAGTGGGGTTAAATCGACATTCCCTCTTGACTGTAGGAGACAATTTGATGGAGCCAGATGGATTTTTTTTTCTAGAATTAATGAAATTCTAACTGTGAATGTTGTTTTCATTTGGGAAAATCATACATATTGTAATTTAACCTGTTTAATATGTCTGAACTTCCATTCAAAAGGATGACATTTTAGTGCTTTCAAACAATGTTTTCAATATTCAAGAACATTCAAATGAAAGTCTAACTGTGTATGGCCCGCTAAACCAATTTTGACATTTTTCACATCCATGTTAAAATCTGCATTTTTGTGCTAAAATTTTTCTTAGAGCTCCTAAACAGTATATATGCTCTGAAAGCAGAGGCCCTGGAGAATAAAATTATAGTTGTTGCAATTTTTTATGTCACACAATATATGCACAGCCATTTTTAAAATGCAAACTTTCAGGAAAAAATACACTTAAATTAATGTTAGTGCACATAAACACGATACAATACCCATTTTTTGTGTAAAATATAACAGATTATGTTATGTTGAGTAAATAGATACCCAACATGCCAACATTTAAAACCACACATGCCTGTAAAATGGTGACAAACTACAGTACCTATGAAAAAAGCGAATAATGGTGTGCTGTTCCTTTAAATAAAAATAAATCAAATGAACTGTGCTAAATATATAAACCTTACTACACTATATGACGATATAAATCAGTGATAAAACATTAAAAAACTTTCCATGAAAATTCATCCCGTGAACAAACTCTCAAGCATAATAAGTGTCCATAATGTGGTATTTAGTGCTCCAATAAAGTCCACATTTCAAATATAGAGCAATAAAGAAAATATCCAAATCATGCTTCCAATCAGCAATCACCTCAAGGTGTAATGCTCGCTCATCTTAAAGTTTGACCATAAGGCCTCATACACACAGACGTTTTTTAGAGCTGCGTTTTTTGCAGCTCTCCATGTTGTTCAATGGCCCCATACAAATGCTGATGTTTTTGAGCTGTAGATAGCGTCGGCCTTTGTGAACTGAAAGCAGAACCCACGGCCAGCGCGTTCTGAAGCTGCAGGGTTAGAGCGTTTTTGACGCTGAGCCGGCAAAATGCTCACTAACGCGCATTAACGCCGTAGCGACGTTAACCAGCGTTTTTAGCACCGCCATTCTCAGGTTCAAAAATAGCAGAGAGGGATGTCTTATCAAACAAAACGCGATGTAGCGCTGACGCTTAAAAACGCGCATTGACGCCAATGCAAAACGCCAATAAAATCGCGTTTTTGATGCCGCTTTTTTCCTGACGTCGGTCCCGACATTTCAGCTCGTTTTGTTAATACGCCCGTGTGCATGAGGCCTAAAGGTCAGTAAACGCAGGTTTTGTTCATACACAATGCAGTTCATAATATCAGCATGGCTCAAATATATACACAAGATCCGTTCATAGAGCAATATGTTTAATAAAATCAGCCAGTTTATTAAAACGTATATATGCGCTCACATGTGATATTTCTTGAATAGGACATACAAAAAGTATAAGAGTCAGCATCAATCCTTCCTTGTAAAACTTCCGTGTCTCAAAGACACCTGGAAATGATGTCACTTACTCCCACCGACGCGTTGCGTCACTTGGTCATGTGACTTCGTCAGGGTGTATAATTACAGGTTACCAGTTTAGAGTTAAGCATGAGCTCGGGTGCTAGAATTATTGCTCTCACTGACGTTCGCAGTGATACCTCACATGTGTGGTGGAATCACTGTTTGCACTTGCGGGTAAGCACAAGGGGAAGGGGGGGCTTTAGCATTATTTATTTATTTTTACACTTTCTCTTTCATTGTTGTTTTTTTATTCAACTTTATTGCTATCACAAGAACTGCACAACATTCCTTGTGATAGCTTGGGCAGTGACAGGTCCTCTTTATGGAGGGATCAGGGGTCCTTTAGACCCCTGATCCCACCTCTGCCCTTCAAGGCACCCGGTCAAACACAGATCGGTTTGATCGGCTGCCTGCCTGGCCGTTACTGACTAGGTGAACAAAAAAAAAGAAGCTAAACCGGAAGTGATGAAATCCTGGCTTCATTCATCACAGAGGAGAGGGAGGAATGGATGCTCTGTGCACTGCTGACCCAACCACTTAGCTGCTTTCACACTGGGGCGGCGGGTCTATTAGCGGTAAAGTGCCGCTAGTTTTAGTGGTGCTTTACTGCTGTTTCAGCAGCCCTTTTCGGCCGCTAGCGGGGCGTTATTACCCCCCAAGAAGGGGTTAAAAATGCCCGTGTTGTGGCGCTTTGGAGACGCTTTTCAGTTTGGAGGCGTTGCCCATTCATTCCAATCATCAGGGCAGTTTGGGAGCACTGTATATAGAGCTCCCAAACTGCCCCAAAGATGCCACTTGGACTTTTTTACCTGTCCTGCAAGCGCACTGCCCCAGTGTGAAAGCACTCGGGCTTTCACACTGGGGTGGCAGGAGGGGCAGTTTTCTGACGCTTTACAGGGCTATTTTTAGCGTTAAAGCGCCTGAAAACTGCCTCAGTGTGAAAGGGGTCTTACAGTGATGCTGGGCTCCCTTCCATTTCTAAACATTTAATTGTTGATTGAATAACTGATTCCAAATGTTTAGAAATGTATTTAAAAAGGAAGTAAAGCCTGATGGGTTTTACTTCCTCTTTATTACTCTGCAATGTAAAAGCATAATGGGCTACTATGCATCACATATTAGCCCATTAGGTGTCACTTACCTGCATTGGAAGCCTGCAATGTCCCCGCTCCAGGCCGCATCCATCCCTGCCCCTCTTCCTCCCAGGGCCGCGGACTCTGGCTCTGTGACTGGCCGTAGTCGTGTGATGTCGCGGCATGATGCTAGTGAAGAAACAGCACATCGGCCCATTTCTTCCCTGCGCATGTGCTGATAACGTGGGCACATGTGAGTACAGTGCATATCTCCTAAACTGTGTAGGATTAGGACATATTCACGGAACCTACAGGTAAGCCTTATTATAGGTTTACCTGTAGGTTAAAGTGGTTGTAAAGAGTTTACAACCACTTTAAATACTTGTATGGAAACTGTCATGGAATATTTCTGACATATTTTTGTAAATATATTGTCATTATAATGCATTTTTATGTGAAGCAATCCTGCTTGAAATTTTGTGTATATGTATATATATATATATATATATATATATATATATATATACACACACACACACACACACACACACACACACTGTAGATATATGAAAACAGTGTAAATACTTGGATTTGACTTATCAGCTTTCTGCAGGCTCTGTTTCCACAGTGACTGTGCTCCATTTTTCGCAATACATAACTATTGTGAAACACATGAACGCATCCATAGATAATTGCACACCCAAAAAAGCCTTAGGCTCCATTTACACGGGACGCTGTTTCCACCTCCCCTAAACATTTTATCTTGACAGCTAGAAATCGGCGTCTAAAACGTCAGTTTTGCCGCATTTTGCATGCCACCCTATTTGGGTCTAGGAGCATTTTTGAAAAAAAAAAAAAAATTATTTATTTATTTTTTTAATGGAAACGCCTGCAAACAAAACACTCTTAGATGAGAGTTACCGGGTTTAGACACGTTTACAAGCTGTTTGGCGTTTCAAATGCCTCTGAACTGGCGTCTGAACCCATTTTTTTTGCGTTCCAAAAAAAGCCGCTAAAATCAACTGCCTGGAAACGACCTGAAACGACCCTGTGTACATGTACTGATAAGATAACATAGGGGAGAGATCAGGGGCAGCTGAAAAAATGCCCAAATGCCTGTAAACGTCCGTTTACCAGCAGCAGTGTAAGTGAGGCCTTAAAGCTGAACTCCTGATGCAAACGCATTCATTTAAATATGTTCCTCAGCAGCCACAAAATATATAAATCCACTTTGTGTGCACCAAATGCCTTAGCAAACCCAGATATTACCTTGTAAACGTAGCAGTGATATAATCGCTGTGCTGTACATGGTCTATGCAGACAGCTGAGCTGTGGGGGGGACACATCATGCACCCACCCACCCACTACAATCTGCCTGCAGAAAACTACAAGGGGGTGGATATTGTTGGAAAACGTAATAAGGAGCTTCTATCGCATAATTCAATACACTGCTAATAGATATAAGACCAATCACTCTGCACAAAGAGAGATCAGCGTGACTAGTCTGCATTATAGTACAAAGGAAAAGCCTCACATTGGATTAATACACAGATCTGTAAGGAAAACACAAAATATACCAAGATTCAAGTAAGACAACACAAGCCCTTTGTATTTGGACAACATTTGATTATCCTAGAGCAGGGATATGCAATGAGCGGACCTCCAGCTGTTGCAGAACTACAAGTCCCATGAGGCATAGCAAGACTCTGACAGCCACAAGCATGACACCCAGAGGCAGAGACATGATTTGACTTGTAGTTTTGCAACAGCTGGAGGTCCGCTAATTGCTTATCCCGGTCCTAGAGTTCAGCATTAACTGATCCAGTAAAATGTCCACTCTTGCTGTTAAGATTTAAATGTAAATATTTAGCTTTTACAAAGACCCCTTTTACACCAGGGCCGCCAAAGCGTTAGTGGTAAAACACCGCTAATTTGCGGCGCTTTACCACTGGGGGTTTAAAAGGGGTTAAAAGTGCCGGCTAGCGCCCCAAAGAGGCAACTTGCAGGACTTCTTTTCTGTCCCGCAAGCGCACCACACTCGGGCTTTCACACTGGGGTGGATGGGGGGGGGTGGAGTTTTTCAGGCGCTTTACAGTTGCTATTTTAGCGCAAAATCGCCCGAAAAACGTTCTGGTGTGAAAGGGGGTCTAAGGCTGTATCTGGTGATCCTGCCATTAAGGGCCTTGCACAGCCAATGCAGGAGTAAGTGCATATAGACAGGAAGTGTCTGGAATACAAGGAGAAAACCAGCAACACTGAGGCCTGATTTAGTGTGACTTTGCAGTGCGACTTTGAGTACAGCTTTGTTCCAACTTTACACTCTCTGGGTCAAAGTTGCATCAAAAGTCGGAACAAAGTAGTGCAAGAACCTTTTTTGGAGTCGCTGCCACTTGAGTCGCACCAATTAGAACAGGGACCGATGAAATACATGGATTTGGACTTGTCATGCGACTTAAAAAAAAACCATATTACAGCGTATTTTTTGCTATATATACACATTTTGATGCTTTTAAACAGCCTGGCAGGAGTAAGTATCATGTGTGCACTGTAATATGCATTTTTTTGTCTATTGGTCTTACAAGGAGCACCATGCGTTTGGTAGGGTGTTCCCCCCAAATATGTATCTTTTTGTATGACCAGACCTTTTGGGCTGGTGAACCCCATCCTCCTTAATTACCCCCAATCAGTGTCCACCTGATCTCTGGGATGAGTCCTCTGGTATCCCATAAAGAAAAATGTTTGCTTCCATCATGGTTTAAGAGATAGGAGCATTCACTGTAAGGAATGTAGTGTAGGAACCCACTGGTAAAATGGGGTACTTTGCAGCAGTCAGTGGGCCCGTATTTTTGCATTTTTTGCTATATACGTTTAGCTTTTAAACCGCCTGGCAGGAATAAGTATCATGTGTGCACTGTAATATGTACTTTTTTGTCTATTGGTCTTACAAGCAGCACCATGCGTTTGGTAGGGTGTTACCCCCCAATTATGTATCTTTTTTTTTTTCACATGTGTCAAGTTGCACAACAACTCGCAGTAGTGGAAACAGAGCCTAAAGCCCCGTACACACGGGACGACGATCGCATACAACAGGTCGTACTCACGACCGTTGTATGCGAAATCGATCGTTCGTATGCGCGATTTGAACAGTCGAACATACGACGGTCGTACAAGGGAGTTGTATGAGCAGACTAGAAAACTTGGTCGTACCAACAAGCTCTCATACGACCGTTGTATCGTGTGTACAGAGCAGTTGGTACAACAAAGTTGTATTGTGCAAAACACGCATGCTCCAAAGTCAGGAATGGCTGGATGCTAATTACATGCACCTGAACGTTCTTCTGTGGTCGTACGATCGTGTAGTGCAGTCAGTATGCTAGATACAACAGCCAACATACGATTTGCGATGATCGTACGTACGATCGTCGTCCAGTGTGTACGAGGCTTAAGGCCTCGTACACACGGTTCGATGATCGTATACAACAGGCCGTATGAATAATGCTAATCCAACTGTTAGTATGCGCGATTAGAACAGCCGACGGTTGAAGAAAAATGGTCCCTCTGGGATAACACCTTTTCCAATACAAGTACCTAATACTCAATAGTCCAAACTCTTCTTCTGACCCTACCTACAACAATGATACCATGATCCTCTACCACACATATTCTACAATTTTATGATTGTACTATTACTCAAGTGTGATAATTTCTTTTTTTTTTATGTAAAAGAATGTTTTATAAGATATACAGCTATATTTTCTCACAAATTTGTATTTCTTGACAGCTTGTTTTTGTACAATTACCTTCTAATAAAAGCTTGTAAACAAAAAAAAAAAAAAAAAAAAGGAACAGCCGACGGTCGTACAACAGGAGTTGTATGAGCAAACTAGAATACTTTGGTTGTACGACAAGCAGACCGTTGTATCGTGTGTACAGAGAAGTTGGTCCAACAAGTTGTATTGTGCAAAACACGCATGCTCAGAAGTCAAGAACGGCCAGACACAAATTACATGCACCTGAACTTTCTCTTTATACGTTCATAACACGTCACTACGTTCGGCTTGGTCGTACGATCGTGTAGTGCATGTCAGTACGCGAGATACAACAGCCAACATACGATTTGGGTCGTTCGGTCGTACGACCATTGCACCGTGTGTACGAGGCTTTAGGCTCCATTCACACTAGTGCGTTTTTTGATGCATTTTGCAGTTTGCAGGGAATTTTTTAATAACATTTCACATCAATGCTTTTTTGTGCCTCTGCATTTTTGGAAAGGGTCAGGGACTTTTTT
>BLSH010194871.1:843922-854166 GCA_018402905.1 Glandirana rugosa
ACGCAAGAGGTAACCCTTTTAACGAAATTTAATTGCATGTCTACCATGGATTGGGGGCATGCGAACCCTGCATATATATGATTAAGAAGATGTCTAACGACCGCGTTAACACCTGTTTTTCCAGTGAATAATGTGTAAGACACCGTGACAGGTTATTATAGTTTGAAAACCCTTAAGTATAAACTTTGCTAGAGATTTTATCGTTTGTTTTGACAAGGAGGATGGGGACTGGATCGATAGGATTTAAATTGTTATCTTGTTAAAGGGGATGTTTAGTAATTAGTATATATACGTCCCAAGCGTACGGGGGTTAGGTACCATCTGTACGTTAATTTAAAGCAATTTTCCCAATGGAGAACGCAGTGTGTTGCTTTAGTGGCGCTTTGTATGGCTTTTTCCCATTGTTGTTCAGTATATGTATTCCCGAGGTCCCTTTCCCAGTTTTTAATGGCTTGGATTTGTTTAAAGGGGATGTCTGCTTGTATTGTGGCATATATATATGATATGCCTGCTTTCGTCTGTGTGGCATTGTGGTAAAAGTCCCAGATGGATTGGTTTACCTTTAAGGTGGTTGTGCGAGATGTTGTCAGTAAGTGGTTTATTTGGAAGCATTTAAATGGGTCTTTTTTCTTTAGCTCTTCTGGGATTGTGTCCCAGGTTGTATGTCCTAGTTCTAACCAGGGTGCGACCGATAATCCAGGGATTAAGTGTTCAAATACTTGAAGAGGAGCTTTTGATAAATTAATTTGGGTGGTTTCTCTATTTAGTTTCAATGAGTATTGCCAGGTTTCCATGGAAGCCTGGATGGATGGGTATGTTTGGAAACTAGTTGCTAATGGGAGGTTGGAGGCAACTGCTAGTAGAAGGCTTTTAAGGCATTTGCCCCGAAGCATATATTTCTCTATTGTTACCCATGGTTTGGGAGTTTGATAGTCTATCCATGCTTTAAGTTGGTCTAATAATGATGCTCTATAGTAATCTATCAATGAGGGGACTCCCATTCCTCCTTTTTTTTTATGTTTGGTCATTGTGGAAAAGGCCACTCGCGCTTTTTTACCCTTCCATATAAACTGTTTAAGGTGAGAATTAATCGTGGTAAAGAAGGTATTGGGCAATGGGATTGGTACTGTTCTAAAAATTTATAGTATCTTGGGTAAGAGCATCATTTTGAATGTGGCAATACGGCCAAGCCATGATAGGTATTGTGTATTTAGTTTGGATAGTTCATTTTGGATAGACTTCAGTAGGGGTTTATAATTTGCTTCGTACAGGTCTTTTGCTGAGGTAGTGATTTGTATGCCCAAGTATTGGATGGAGGTAGCCTCCCAAAGGCAGGGGAAAATATTTTTCATTTTCGTCTTTATTTTATGGTTTAAGTTTAACGGTAGGGCTTGACACTTGGTTATATTAATTTTATAGTAGGAGGAATCTCCGAATTTCTGTATAAGGTTGTTGACAGCAGGGATTGAACGTTCGATATTGGTTAGAGTGAGTATAACGTCGTCAGCAAAAAGTCCTATGGTATATTGCTTTCTACCTATCTCAACTCCTGGTATATCTGGGGAACACCTTATTGCTTCTGCTAAAGATTCCATTAACAGTGTGAAAATGATTGGGGAAAGTGGACATCCTTGGCGTGTACCATTCGTGATAGAGAAAGGTTCAGATAACACTGATGCTGTATAAATTTGTGCTGACGGGAAAGTGTACAGTGCGGAGATAGCCGACTTGATAAAGCCGGATAGTCCGAATTTTGATAGAGTCTCTGACATGTATCCCCAGTGTACTCTATCAAAAGCCTTTTCGGCATCTAAGGCTATGAAGGCCGCTGGTATTTTACGGTTTTCCACAATTTTTTGTAGGTTTAGCATCCGTCTAGTACCATCAGGGGCTTGTCTGTTCAGGACAAAGCCTACTTGATCAAGGTTTATTAAATTTGGGGTGACTTTAACTAGTCGGTTGGCTAATAGTTTGGCATATATTTTGATGTCAACGTTTAAAAGGGAAATAGGCCTAAAATTTTGAGGTGAGTCTGGTGATTTTCCAGGTTTAGGGAGGGTTACTATTATAGCTTTAAGCATTTCTTTGGGAGGGATCTCTGATGTGGCTATTTTGTTATATAGTTCTAACATTTGGGGAAGTAGTAATTCTTGGAATGTGTGGTAGTATTCTTTTGATAAGCCATCTGGGCCAGGGTTTTTGTTTGCTGCGGTATTCTTTAAGGTTTCCCTTATCTCCTCAATTTCGAAGGGAGCATTCAAGTGTTCTAATTGAGTCGGAGATATTTGAGGTAAATGTATGGATGTTAGGAAATTCTGAATATTTTCTTGATTTGGTTGAGTAGTTTGGGGGTCATTTTTAAGGTTGTATAAATTTTCATAGTATGTTTTGAAAATGTTAGCTATTTCTTTAGGGTGATGAACACGGTTGCCTGTCTTAGGGTCTGTCATATATGCTATTCTCCTTTTGGCCTGTTTTATTTGTATCTGCCTCGCTAATTTTTTGCCCGCTTTGTTACCATATAAGTAATAAGTAGTTTTGAGATATCTAAGCCTTTTTTCATGTTCATGGAGTAGATTTTGTTTAAGTTCCATTCTGAGCTGTTGTAATTCATCTAAAATGTGTTGGGAGGGAGATTTTTTGTTTTGCAATTCTAGTTTTGTTATTTGTGTTAGTAGAGAGTTTATTTTGTGTGTTCTCTGTTTTTTCTCCCTTGAAGCTATTTGTAAGAGGATACCTCTCATGTAGGCTTTATGCGTGCACCATACATTTCCAATATCATATTCACTGGTCTTATTGAATTGGAAAAATTCTTTCAAATGGTTGGCGACCTTAACTCGATGTGACTCCTTCTGGAAAATATGTATCTTATTCCGCCAAAGGATGGTAGGGTTTTCATTATGTTGGTCTAGTAGGGTTATTGTGATTGGTGCATGATCTGACCATGTAATTTGTTCGATGGATGTTGCTTGGGTTATGTGAAGTGTGGGTAGATCTGTGATGGCCAGGTCAATTCTCGTGTATATTTTGTGGGGGGAAGAGAAAAAGGTGTAATCTCTTTCTCCAGCGTGTGTGCACCGCCACGCATCGTAAAGTAATTCGGTATGTAAAAAATTTTGAAGAGTGGGTTTTTTTTTTGTGCGTTGGTTTGGATCGGTCCAGTGAGGAGTCAGGGATCAGGTTAAAGTCTCCCAACAATATTAGTTTACCTTGGCGTACTTTCTTAACCTTTTCTAACAGTTTCTGTAAAAATGATATTTGCCCCTTATTGGGTGCATAGAGAGAGACAATAGTGAATAGTACATTGTTTAGGGAACATACTAATATAATAAAGCGACCGTTGGGATCAATGATCGAGTCATGTAGTGAGAAAGCGATAGTTTCATGTATTGCTATTAGGACTCCGTTTTGTTTTGTCTTTGCATTGGCAAAAAAAATATGAGGATATCGATTGTGGGAGCATTTCGGAGGATTTTTTGTTGAGAAGTGAGTCTCTTGTATACTTAGGACTTCACCTTTGAGCTTTTGTGCTTCATTCCATAAGAGGCTACGTTTAAAAGGGCTGTTTAGGCCTTTCACGTTCATGGAAATTAATTTAATGGGCATGTTAGAGTCTTACTACTGCTGTTATAGGCCTTAGGTGCATAACCATAATTTGTGATGAGTTTGAGGTGTGGGTTACTCCACCTACCTCTGGGGTTGGATGATTTCCAGTGGTGGATTGATTGTGAGTTCGTTCTTGGTAGGAATCTTCTGGGTGATGAGATGTTGCAGGAATTGTTGACTTTGGAGACCATTTATCACAGCGTTTTTGATTGATAGGGTTGGAGTAGATGGTATGAGCATCCAATAGATTACCTGGTACGGCAAAAAAAAAAACAGAACAAGGAACAAGAAAAACAAAATAAACAGAACAAAAAACTCAAAGGAGTTCCTGAGAACCAGTAGCAGAGTATCCTGCAGATTATTGAAGTGGAGGTATTGTGGCTCAGTTCTGAGTCTATGAATAGAGAGTGGTTGCATAGGTCCAGTGTAGTGGTGGGCTGTGGGACGTGCAATGTCGCTGGCATCAGGGTGAGCTTTTCTTTATATTTGCTTTAGGTAACCCAGTCTTTCCTGAGTTTGGATGGGCCCTGACGTTGTTCACGGGAGACGTCTACGGGTAGTATGCCCCAGGTTTTTAGGTATTTGAGGCCTGCTTCCAAAGAGAAAATATTATACATTTTTTCCTGGTATGTCACGATTAGCTTTGAAGGTGTTCCCCACTGGTATCTAATGTCGTGGTTCCTTAGTGCCTTTGTGATGGTGAGGAGGTTTTTTCTGTGTTGTATGGTGGCTTGAGAAAGGTCATTGTATAGTGCCACTCCTGTAAACTGACCATCTAGTTGAGGGTTTTTTCGGATGTTTCTCATAGCTTCATCCTTCACGTGGAAGAAATGAATCCTGGCTAGGACATCCCGTGGGATAGAGCTTGGTAAGAAGGATGGCTTCGGTAGCCTGTGGGCTCTATCTATTATGAGCTCCTTATCCCTTGCTTTTGGGACTAGGGTGTGTAGAAGCTGGGTAAGATATGGCTGTAGATCTGTGTGGGCTATAGATTCCGGAATTCCACTGAATTTTATATTGTTTCTGCGACTACGGTCTTCCAAATCAGCGATTTTAGTCGCAAGGCGTTGTATCTCTGTTTGTTGGTCATGATAGGCTTCTACTATGTCATTATGGGCAGTATATGTGTCATCAAGTTTGGTTTCAACTTGCTCCATTCTCTGCTGTAGCTCAATTATGTCAGATTTGATGGGCATTAATGCCTTTTTCATTTCAAAGTGCATGGAGTCTCTTAGGGAGATCAGCATCTCTTTTAAGTCAGAGACAGAGACTGGCTGGGAGGAGGAGGGGAATTGCTCTAGTGAGGGCTGCGGGGCCTGTGCTTGTGGTGGTTCTTCCTCCATATCTGAATCATCCCCTGTGTCCTCTGCGTCTCTATGCTGTCTAGCTTTCTTTGCCTTAGCTGGGCTGCGAGTTGTGGGGCTATCAGGAGGGGAGTGTGTGGGTTCCCCTGTGTTCTGGTGGTATATGGCTGTACATACCGAGGATGTTGATGAGTCCGAGCTCTGTGACAGCTCTGTGTCCCGTGTGGCCTGTAATGAGGGGACTCCGCCATCTTGGGTTTCTCTGCTGTGCTTGGCCGAGAAGAAATCAGTCAATTTCTGTGGAGCCGCGCGATGCGAGCTCCTTTTTCGCTGCTCGCCGGGTGCCGGGGTGGATGGTGTATCCCCTGGCATGGTGTAGTCTCACCCTTCGCTTGGTATCCGATGCTTGGTGTCCCGAGGCCCGGAGCTCTCCTAGTGTGCGACCGTCACTGTCGCCGGCTAGCCACGCCCCTCAGAATTATTACATTTAATTATTACAATTAATAATTGTAGTTTTCAGTACTTGTTGAGCTTGTGTCTACAGAGGTAAGCGGATTAAAGAGGAGCTGATCACTCTTTATCTGAGTGCTCTTGTAGACTCCATCAACCAAGGCTCATTAAAAGAAAATATCTGATGCCAGATTCTGTAGCCTCTGCCTTGCTGCATAGAGCCAATGAGGCTATCCATGTCTAGTGATTCACCAATCACAATACGTGCCTTTGGCAAGTCCACTTGTGCCTGCATATCCAACAGTTCTCAAATGATTATGGCCAACTCGTACTTGCCAACAGTCCCTATTTTCCCAGGACAATCCTGATAATTGGACGCTCGTCGCGTTCTGAGTCTGTCCCAATAGAAATCCTGGGATTTTGCTTTTGTACCGGGCATTGGGACTTTTTTTGTGGCACCGGCCGCAGCTGTTCTGGCTACAAAAGCATTGCTGCAAGCGCTCTTTCCGGCTCCAGGTCTCTTTCCCTGTGTGTTCAGTGGAGAGGGGAGGGGCATCTGATCCGTGCAATCAGCTTCTCTCTTCAGTGTACCAGTAGACAATTCTCTTGTACAATGAAGCCGATTTGCTGCACGGATCGGGGGCCCCTCCCCTCTCCACTTAACACAGGGGAAAGAGGCCTGCAAATACAAATAGAGCTGCCACCAACCCTCCGCCCTGCTGCTGGTCAAGGGGTTCTGCTGGGGACACTGATGATGTAAGGAGGGACTCCGCTGGGGTACCTGATATAAGGAGGGACTCCGCTGGGGGCACCTGAGATGTAAGGAGGGGCTGCACTGGGGCACCTGATGTAAGGAGGGACTCCGCTGGGGTACCTGATGTAAGGAGGGACTCCGCTGGGGTACCTGATGTAAGGAGGAACTCCGCTGGGGTACCTGATGTAAGGAGGGACTCCGCTGGGCTACCTGATGTAAAGAGGGACTCCGCTGGGCTACCTGATGTAAGGAGGGACTCCGCTGGGCTACCTGATGTTAGGAGGGACTCCACTGGGGTACCTGATGTAAGGAGGGACTCTGCTGGGGTACCTGATGTAAGGAGGGACTCCACTGGGGGCACCTGAGATGTAAGGAGGGACTGCACTGGGGCACCTGATGTAAGGAGGGACTCCACTAAGGACACCTGATGTAAGGAGGGACTCCACTAAGGACACCTGATGTAAGGAGGGACTCTACTGGGAATGCCTGATGGTATCTGGTGGCAGGCGACGTGGCAGGTGACACACTCAGGGCTCCCACTGATTCTGCATTATGGTGAGTTGAACTATTTCATTTTATATTACAATGTAATAATATAAATAATGTGTTTCAATCATCCTGACACCATACCAACCATGGTGCCGGGATGATTGAAGCGCTAACACCAGGTGTTTGGAGTATCTTTATCTGCTGATTGTTAAACTTTCTGGAATACACATATTGCTATTGTGGTGTAGGATCTGGGCCCACTGTCCCTCCGTCATTCTTTCTTTCCTTCCTTCTCCCTATTTTGTTCTTTTTTTCTCCATCCCTCGTTCATCTCAGACTCAAACCACACCCCATGCCTAAAAATGAATGCCCCACCCCATAATTATAATAAGGCTCCACCTACTGACAAAAAAGTGTCCCTAAAATTTTTTGACAATGTTGGCAACTATGCCAAGTTAAAACCTGGCCCCAGAGTTACAATTTTGTAAAAAGACCTTAGCAGGTTGTGCACATGTGATATTTTCATTGTTACATCTAGTTTAACCAATAGAAAAAATAAATAAATAGAAAACCACCATATGCAGAACCCTGTACCCACAGTTGATCCAGAGGAAGACAAAAAACATATAACGCATGGTCCAATTTGCAGCTATGTGTCCCTTTGTGCTGATGCCTTCCAGTGCAGCAGGGGTTGTCATTAACTCTTAACTCTAAGACCGCCCAACTATGCCCACCCTTTCTGCCCAGCAGAAGCAGTACTGTAGCTGTGCAGTATGCAACCCTGAGACCTTCACCTTGTGTGTTATGCACTCCTGACTTCTGCACTAGACACTATGTTGTACATTACATACACCTGATCACTGAGCTCTGTATGCTGGACTTTATATTACTTATTCCTGACCACTGAGCTTTAGGTAAATTAAAATCCTGACCCCCTACACTCTATGTTTTGTTTTAGATCATACTCCTGAGGTATGCATTGCATTCACTATATTGTACTTTATACTCCTGTATACACGATGTTGTATGTTATTCTCCTGACCATTGCATTGCATTTACTATTCTGTGCAATGTATATGCAATGGCGTACATTCGTTTTTTTCTGTTAAAATAACAAACGAGTTATATTTACCTGCTCTGTGCAGTGGTTTTGCATACAGAAGTCCCAAACCTCCTCCTCTTTGGCCTTCCACCACCACTCCTGGCACCTCCCTCATGCCAAGTGCCCCTGTAGCAAGCAGCTCACTATGGGGGCACCCAAGCAGGCTCACTTTCGAGCCACTGCTCTGCCTGCCTATTCAGACACAGAGCATGGCTTTTTCCCGCCCCCACTCTCTCCACTGGCTGTGATTGACACTAGCAGGAGACAATGGCCCCTGCTGCTGTCTCAGTCAATGAGAAGGTAGAGACCTCAGAGAGCCGCTGCTCTCATGCATGTCGCTAGATCCAGATGGGGCTCAGGTAAGTATTAGAGGGATCTGCACACAGAAGGTTTTTTTTTTTTACCTTCATGCATAGAATGCATGAAGATAATAAAAACCTTGAGCCTTCACAACCACTTTACGCTGGGTCCTAACTAGTTCTGTCCGCTTAAAGTGATTGTAAAGTCTCCTTTTTTTTTTCAATTAACAAACACGTTATACTTACCTCCTCTGTGCAGTTGGTTTTGCACAGAGCAGCCCGGATCCTCCTCTTCTCGGGTCCCTCTTTGCTGCTCCTGGCCCCTCCCTCCTATCGAGTGCCCCCACAGCCAGCAGTTTCCTATGGGGGCACCCGAGCCGAGACACAGCTCCATGCATCCACTCAGACATGGAGCCCCGCCCCCTCTTCAATTGGCTGACTGACATTGATTGACAGCCACAAGAGCCGCTGCTGTGTCTCAGCCAATCAGGAGGAGTGTCCTGGACGGCTTAGACATTCATGGACATCGCTGGATAGAGAGAGGGCTCAGATAAGTAATTAGGGGGTGCTGAAGAGGCTGCTACACACAGAAGGTTTTTTTATCTTAATGCATAGAATGCATTAAGATAAAGAACCTTCTGCCTTTACAACTCCTTTTATGCTGATAACGTCACTGGGCCTCAGAGAGGGATCTTGGGAAAGCTCAGGATCCTTATTTTCACAAAAAAAATTCTACAGCCATTGGCGGCTCATCCATTAGGGGCGTACGGTCGCCCCCCCCCCATCCATACGTCCAGCCCCCAATCTACAAGCAGAGCACTGGATGCATGGATTCCAATGGGGAGGGAGGGGGTTTGAAGCACGTGATTAGAGCCAGAGGTTCTAATAGACTTCAAAAAAGGGTGGGCTTGGGGCGCAGAGCACTGCACTCCGAGCCCACCCAGTTGTGTGACAATAGCGAATGAATATTCGCTATTGTAACACTGATCCTGCCTCCCAGACAATCAGGACGTGCGTCCTGACATCTGTTTCCCAATTGGCCAGAAGGAGAAGCTAACCGCTAACCTATTGGCCGAGGAGACGTGCGGGGTGATCCTGAGAAGGATACACAGGGGAAGCCCATCGCCCGGAGGGAAGCGATGTCCGGGGTAAGTGTTGCAGGTGACCAGCCGACCGACTGGGGGGGGGGGTCGAGATTGGCTGTGCACTATTTGCCGCCCCCTCCAAGAAAATGTATCACCGGCCACTGACTACAGCACTGTACAGGAATGTGTTCTTGCAGGTTTAGGGAATCCAAAATTTCCCACAAGAAGACTCATTGATGCAACCCTTGCCTTGGCGAGTCTGCTGGAACCTGGTAGTTAGGCAAGAATTTTTACGTTTTTCTCCCAAAGTGTTTAAGTGTTTTTATTTCTTATCTCTGCGATGCAGCACTTAAAAAGGTAGCAGGGGCAGCCACAATTTAGTGCAAGGTCTGTTTTGTAAAAAAATAAATAAATAACTACAACAGTATAATTTGTGTAAAACATTATTCAAGTCTTATGACAAAGCATTACAAGAAGTTAAAATTTAACATGTTATATGTTCAATAAAAAGAGTCAAGTTGTAACATTTACTGAAAAAGCCACAGATATTCAGCAATTGTTAATTTAAAAGGATATAGTATCCATGCTTGAGGAGATGGGTATATTGTATATGAATATAAAAAAGACAATATATTGCCATGTTGAACTTCCAGAGACCAGTATGAGAGAGTGAGAGCGATAACACCAAATTTAACACACCTGTTCCCCATTGACACCTGAGACCTTGTAACACTAACGAGTCACATGACTCCGGGGAGGGAAAATGGCTAATTGGGCCCAATTTGGACATTTTCACTTAGGGGTGTACACACTTTTGTTGCCAGCGGTTTAGACATTAATGGGTGTGTGTTGAGTTATTTTGAGGGGACAGCAAATTTACACTGTTATACAAGATGTACACTAACTACTTTACATTGTAGCAAAGTGTCATTTCTTCAGTGTTGTCACATGAAAAAATATAATAAAATATTTACAAAAATGTGAGGCGTATACTCACTTTTGTGAGATGCTGTGTGTGTGTGTGTGTGCGTGTATATATATATATATATATGTGTGTGTGTGTGTGTGTGTGTGTGTGTGTATATATATATATATATATATATATATACAGGCTGCTCCCCTTCCCGTGGAACCTCAGCAGTGCCTAGAATGTAC
>BLSH010194871.1:968888-988297 GCA_018402905.1 Glandirana rugosa
AAAAATTTATTTGTAAATGACACAAATGTTTCGTGTTCGGTCAGTGAACAGTCCAGTGTAAACGTTGAGCTTCTTGAAAACATTCAAAATTTCGTCTCAAGGCGGCTCCACTTTTTTCTAATTTTCAGTCGTCGATGTCATCGACTACTGAAAATTATTCTCTTTTGCCTCAACCGTCGCGTTCGTGCCCTCACTCCTAACCCCCTCGGGTCTGTCTAACTCCGACGCCCGAGAACCCCCCCCCCCTCCCCCCTGGGAGCCAATCAGTGGACCACCAACCCGTCCAACTCCCTACCAGTTCACTGGACTTCCTCCAGGTGACTAACCGAGGGTCCCCCCTCCCCCCCCCCCAAGAGCCCGCAGCCTCAATCTGTCTGGGCTCCCCCAATCCTCACTCCCGTGCTTGCGCTGCCAACTCCGTTTTCTCTTATTAAAAGTCATCAGCTACTGTAGCTGCTGACTTTTAATCTTTTTTCACCTCGGCGGAACTCTGCTTTAAAACTTACAAAAGTTCTTCGAGTTGCAAATGTGACCTGACAAGTGACTGGCTTGTGCTTTGTAAACACAGTAAATGTTTATTTAAAAACAAGATAGGTGAATTGGAACTGGGGAATTCGGGGGGGGGGGGGGGTAGGAGACTGTTTAGAGAATATGTATATGTAAACCCAACATTTCATATTCCTGATATGTGCCTGCTGTACCATGTACTTGTATCAAAAAGTTCTCTTTGTATTGCTTCCTTAGGGTGTGAAATCCCTGATGTTCCTGACAGACCCTTTGCTTTCCTGTTACAAACTGACCACACTAAGCATGAGAGCATGTGGTCAGTTTTTGGGCTGTGCTGGGAACTCGGCCTGCTCTCCTCCTCTCTCCAGACTGGTGACCCCCCCTGCCATTCACTGAGAAGACCAGTGTTCTGATGTTTCTCCTTCCCCAGCTCTCTGAGTTCCTTGTGCAGCTGAGAACATAGGAAAGGTGATCATCTATAAGGTTGGGTTCACAATTCCACTAACAGACATCTTTTCAAGGATATTCCAATACCTATAATTTAATAGCTATTTAATATTATTTTAAATGTTCTTTCTTATTTCCGAATTTCCGAAATTCAGAAATAAGAAAGAACATGTGAAATAATAATAAATAACTATTAAATGATAGGTATTGGAATTTCCTTGAAAATATGGCTGTTGGTGATAAATTTCATATTTAAGTTTACTAACAGCCTAATTTGTAAGGAAATTCCAATTCCTATAATTTAATAGTTAATTATTATTATTATTATTTCAAATGTTCTTTCTTATTTCTGAATTTCCAAATTTATGTTTCAAATGTTCTTTCTTATTTCTGAAATTCAGAATTTTGGAAATAAGAAAGAACATTTGAAATAATAATAAATAACTATTAAATTATAGGTATTGGAATTTCCTTGAAAATGTGGCTAAATTAAATTTATCACTAACAGCCATATTTTCAAAGAAATTCCAATATCTATAATTTAATAGTTATTTATTTATAGGTTGTACTGCAGCGCATATAGTCCATACAGGCAGCAAAAGTGTCCATAGACGTTACATGGGACAGTTCTATGATGTAAATATAGGCACACCGACCATCCACCAAGAGCACCGTCACCAAAATCACCCAATAATCAAGCCCCTTACCGGAACTCACCGACCCTCTATTACGGAGGGTCAGTACTCGCTTCCAACAATGGCCCTGCTATTTGATCACCATAGGGTCTCACCATGCAGCTTCTCACATAGATCGGTACACTGCTCGGCTCCCAATCAAGGTAGCGATAACTTTTTCCCCAAACAACTTCCACTCATTGCAATCATGAAAAAATAAGGGGATCCAATAGTGCAGACAATCCAACGATTTTTAATAAAATTACGAATAAAAATATTGCACTCACATAATATCCAAGTTTAGCAGCACATTGAAACGTACATACGTTTCCAACCAGAAAGATGGCGGCCGCGGCTTCCTGGTCACATACGGCAAGCGTCACGCAGGCTCCACCCGACGCGTTTCGTCATCAGTAGACGTCGTCAAGGGGCGTGGTCAGCCTGCGACGCCTCGAGCATTATATGACCAGGATGCGGAAATGAGATGCGTTCCACACGCTATCTCAGCAAACCAATAACACCGGAAGTGGACTACCATGCGAAACCACATAGCAGAATTAGCTATATTCACAAGCAACACTCCCAGGATTATTCACAGATAAAGATTTAAATATAAATTGTATAGCCAAGACCCAGGAAGCCTAGGACAACGCCATCCGATGGTTGAAACTAATATAAGATATAAAAACACATACATGAAATAAAATAAAATAAAATAAACAGAACGCTTGAGCGGCGCCATCTAGTGATTAAATACAAAACCACAACAAATATATAGAAAATATTATAAAAATGCAAGAACGCATACAAAAGGGCATATGGTATAATAGACCAGGAGGAAACCTAAACATCTATGCATTATTGATGAACGCATTGACGTCTAGCTCAATGTTAAGTCCGTGAGGCGAAAAAGAGCGTAGCGTATAGATCCAGTAAGTTTCCAATCTGGAAATCTCTCTTTTTGTGTTGTTCCCCCTCCAAGTGGATACATAATTATCTATGGCCAAAATCTTTGTATCCGATGGGTTTCTCCCATGATGTTTCGCATAGTGTTTGGATACACTATGGTTGGGGAAACCCTTACGGATATTGGCCAAATGTTCTTTTACTCTCACCTGGAAGGTACGCGTGGTGCGACCCACATAGTACAGACCACATGGACAAATTAAAAGATACACCACATTTTTGGTATTACAAGAAATAAATGATTTAATGGGGTGCATCTTCCCATCGTGCGAGGAGAGAAAGCTAGTACACTTAGATTTAATACTATTGACAGTACACACCCCACACCTCCTACAAGGGTAATAACCCTTCATTGTTTGAAAAAACATGGCTTTTTTAGGTGGAGGGTCTCTAACATTAGGTGCAACAGCCAATCGAATCGGAGCAGCCCCCTTGAACAAAATCGTGGGAGCATCCGACAATAAAGATGACAGTACTCTGTCATTCTTCAATACCGCCCAATGTTTTCTCAATACTCTGTTAATTTGTCGATATTGATTGGAATAGGTCGTGACAAAAGGACAAGTGAATTTGTTATCAGTATGTCTCCGTCTAGGCTTCAACAACTGCTGCCTGTCAAGGGCAACAACCTCCTCATATGTCCGATGAATTAATGCAGACTCATAGCCCTTTTCCTCAAACCTTTTCTTCAGAATCAAGGCTTCCTCCTTAAAGGTAGCCACACTAGTGCAATTTCTACGGAGACGGATGAACTGGCCCTTCGGGATAGCCCTCAACCACGCAGGGTGGTGACAGCTACTCCCGTCAATGTAGCCATTCCGGTCCGTCTCCTTGACATAGGTGGAAGTAACAAGTTGGTGCCCCCTCACTTCAATATTGAGGTCCAAGAAATGTATCCTGGTACTACTTGCTTCATACTCAAATCTAATCCCCCTATCATTGTTATTTAATGAGGACATATACAGGTCAAGGGACTGCAAGTCCCCATCCCTTAGGAGGAGGACGTCGTCTATATACCTAAGCCAAACCTTCAGCTCAGGTCTACGATCCCTATAGACGACGTCCTCCTCCCATTTAGCCATGAAAAGATTGGCCATACTGGGGGCGTATTTGGCCCCCATGGCCACTCCCCTGGTCTGGAGGTAATGATTCCCACCATACCAAAAGAAGTTATGCTTCATGGCATAGTCCAAAAGGGACAAAATAAAATCGACCTGCTTGGGTTGAAGCGTATCGTCCAGCCTCAAAAAATGCTCCACCGCCTCCATACCATGTACATGGGAGATGATGGTGTAGAGGGAGGACACATCCGCAGTAGCTAAGATAGTGCCCTCACTCAACTCCACCCCACCCAGGAAATTGATAACCTGAGTGGTATCCCGAAGGTAGGCTGGGGTTTTTGTAACCAAGGGCTGAAGGAAGGAAGTTATCGCTACCTTGATTGGGAGCCGAGCAGTGTACCGATCTATGTGAGAAGCTGCATGGTGAGACCCTATGGTGATCAAATAGCAGGGCCATTGTTGGAAGCGAGTACTGACCCTCCGTAATAGGGGGTCGGTGAGTTCCGGTAAGGGGCTTGATTATTGGGTGATTTTGGTGACGGTGCTCTTGGTGGATGGTCGGTGTGCCTATATTTACATCATAGAACTGTCCCATGTAACGTCTATGGACACTTTTGCTGCCTGTATGGACTATATGCGCTGCAGTACAACCTATATTTGAATTGCTGGTCGAACCTGGACCATTCTGCTGGCTGCATGATTTTATCTTGTTTCTGAACTTATACCAATTGTTCGCCAAAAGAGAGCATTAGAGTCTCATATTATTCCTTCAAGCGCAGGATTGTTTTGAAAATTAATAGTATTTTATTAGTTAGTTATTATTTCAAATGTTCTTTGTTATTTTCAAATTTTCGGATTCCTGAATTTCCGAATTGTCGGCTCTTCTGATTTCTGAATTTTCACAATTACCGCAATTGTCGAATTACCGTGAATTTTCGAATTACCGCAATTTTTGAATTACCGCGATTCGGAAAAACGAAAGTTTGGAAAAATTTGGAAATTCTGAATTCGTCCGAATTGCCAAATTTTTGCAAAATTCAGTTAAAACGAATTTCAGAATGAAACAAATTGCACAAGCTATTCAGCATACGCAAAATGATATTGGCGATGAGATGTTGCAAAATAATTTATTCCTTCTGCCTTAAGCCCTGGTTCACATTGCATCAAATCGCATGCCAAATCAGCAGCTATCACCGGCAATGGAATTAAACACCATAAACATATTGCCATTAGCCAATGCCAATATTTTATATTTTTAAAATGTAACTTAATTAGTTAAATAAAAGTGCATAGATGAAAAATAAAGTGCATAGATGAAAAATAAAGTGCATCGATCAAATAAAGTGCAAATAGTGAAATAAACAATTGATGTACAATTATTGTATATAACAAAAGTTCATAGAATAGTCCATATTGTGGTGAGAAAAGGCAAATTCTCCAGGATAACACCGTGTGCACACACATTCCTTCACCAGATGATACGGAGGCTTACCAGATGAAGTGGACGCAGGCGCACATATTTAACTAATTATTTGCAGTTTAAAAATATATATTTGCACAATTGCGTATTTTGCACCGTATGGACATTGGCAATATGTTGTTTAATTCTTTTGAAGTTTTAGCGCTGTACTGATATCCACATTTTTGTTTTCAATTTAGTCCATTGTTGTGCTGGCAGCTTTAACAACTAGACTTGCGCTGTATTGTATCCACCTTTTTCATTATCGGCAATGGATCCGTCTGAATCGGTGCGACGCCGCATTTGCCGCGCCACACTGATTCCCAAAAGTAGTTTCTGTACTACGTTTGGTGACTTCGGGGTGCGATTTCTATAGACATCTGTGCAGCAACCCGCACAGATGTCTCTGAAAACGCCACTGAAGTCGGGACTGACATTTCATTCCCCCTGTGAATGTGAAAGGCTCAATAATATTTAATTTCCCCCACTTACCAACCGGAAGGTTTTCCAGCTTTAGGACCAGAGCACTTTTTGCGATTCGGCGCTGCGTCGCTTTAACTGACAATTGCGCGGTCGTGCGACGTTGCACCCAAACAAAATTTGCATCCTTTTTTTCCCACAAATAGAGCTTTCTTTTGGTGGTATTTGATCCCCTCTGCGTCATTTCTGATCGCCGCTATAAACAAAAGAAGAGCGACCATTTTGCAAAAAAACCCAAATTTCTTACTTTTTGCTAAAATTCAAATCCAAAAAAAAAATATAAAAAAACTTTTTTTCACCGTTTTTGGCCGATTTATAAAATTCCTCATATTTGTGATAAAAAAAATCGCAATCTGCGTTTATTGATTGGTTTGCGCAAAAGTGGCCGCGTTTACGGATGGTGAGAATTAATTTCTGGGGTTTTTATTTTTTATTTTTTTTTACTAGTAATGGCGGCGATCTGTGATTTTTAGCGGTAATGCGATATTTCAGCGGACATGTCGGACATTTTTGACACTTTTTTGGGACCAATGACATTTATTCAGCGATCAGAAATTTAAATGTCCACTGATTACTGTATAAATGTCATTGGCAGTGAAGGGGTTAACCTGCAGGGGGAGATCTAGGGGTTAACTGTGTTCCCTGGGTGTGTTCTTACTGTGGGGGGGTTGGGCTAACATGGGCATGAGAGATCTAACTGATCCCAGTGACAGGGATCAGTAGATCACCCATGCCCCTACTAACAGAGCGGGGAACCGCTGTGTTTACATCGGCGGTTCCCCGTTCTTTCCCTGTGGCCACTCATCGCGGCTCGCCGGCAGACATCGGTTCCGCCCGAGCCGCGGGCACACTCCTCAGGAGTGCGGCGGGTGCGCGCACGCCCTAGTGGCTGATTGCAGTCTTTTTATGGCGATTCACGCTCAGCATCCCGACTGCCGCCGTGAAAACACGGCGCGCGGTCGGGAACTGGTTAATTGATCAGATGTGCTTCAGCTGGTGAGGTGCTAAATGTCTGCAGTACATTAGAAGGAATGTAAAGCCTTATATTATTCTTCACCAATGGAATGCTGCTACTCAGTGTTTGCTAGGCACATTTTGGTGCATGTGTTCACTTTGACGTTATAGCTTGCTAGCATAATATGATACAGCATAAAACACATTCAAGTTTTTCATCAATCAGTAAACAGAGGAACCTGTCTGTTTTATCAGCAGATATTTAATAGTATTAAAAAGATGCTGTAATGGCTCTCATGCACTAGAGCGCAGCCCCCCTCCCATAACTTTCTTTACCACTTGCCTACTGAGAATTTTTTCATTTCCGGCACACATGTTAAAGTCTGCATTTGTTGCTTGAAATTACTGTTAACCCTCCCCAAACAATATATACATTTTCTAAAACCACAGACACTGGAGAATAAAATGGTGGTAGTTACAATTTTAATGCTGTATGATATTTGCGCCGTTATTTATCAAATGCATATTTATTTAGGAAAAAATACACTAAAATACATTTTAGTGCAAAAAAACACAATATTATACCCAATTGTTTGGTAAAACATAAAAGATGGCGTTGTGTTGAGTAAATAGATACCAAACACGTCAAGTCTTACAATTGTGCACACCTGTGGAATCGCAAAAAACGATGGTACCCAAAACTCTCCGTGGGCAATACTTTGAAAGCCCTTATAGGTCATCAGTTTAGAGTTAACCGTGAACTATGGCCCTAAAATGATTGCTCTAGAATTAATGCTTGTCATATCTCACATGTGTAGCACTCCTGATGCATGTACTCGCCCTATGCTGTACTTTTTATTTCGGGGTGTGCAGGGTGACAGGAGTGCTTTATTTTAATTTTTATGTATGTAACTCTTTTTACACTTGTTACATTTTTTCTTTTTTAACTTTATTGCTATTAAAAGGGGCTAACAAGCCCCCATATGTGACAGCATGGGCAGGTGGCACATACAGTATCTCACCAAAAGTGAGTACACCCCTCACCTTTTTGTAAATATTTTATTATATCTTTTCATGTGACAACACTGAAGAAATTACACTTTGCTACAATGTAAAGTAGTGAGTGTACAGCTTGTATAACAGTGTAAATTTGCTGCCCCCTCAAAATAACTCAACACACAGCCATTATTGTCTAAACCACTGGCAACAAAAGTGAGTACACCCCTAAGGAAAAATGTCCAAATTAGGCCCAATTAGCCATTTTCCCTCCCTGGTGTCATGTGACTCGTTAGCGTTACAAGGTCTCAAGTGTGAATGGGGAGCAGGTGTGTTAAAATTCTCTCATACTGGTAACTGGAAGTTCAACCTGGCACCTCATGGCAAAGAACTCTCTGCGGATCTGAAAAAAAGAATTGTTGCTCTACATAAAGATGGCCTAGGCTAGAAGAAGATTGCCAAGGCCCTGAAATTGAGCTGCAACACGGTGGCCAAGACCATACAGCGATTTAACAGGACAGGTTCCACTCAGAACAGGCCTGCCATGGTTGATCAAAGACGTTGAGTGCACATGCTCAGCATCATATCCAGAGGTTGTCTTTGGGAAAAAGACATATGAGTGCTGCCAGCATTGCTGAAGGGGTTGAAGGGGTGGGGGGTCAGCCTGTCAGAGCTCAGACCATACGCCGTACACTGAATCAAATTGGTCTGCATGGCAGTCATCCCAGAAGGAAGCCTCTTCTAAAGATGATGCACAAGAAAGCATGCAAACAGTTTGCTGAAGACAAGCGGACTAAGGACATGGATTGCTGGAACAATGTCCTGTGGTCTGATGACACCAAGATAAACTTATTTGGTTCAGATGGTGTAAAGTGTGCATGGCGGCAACCAGATGAGGAGTACAAAGACAAGTGTGTCCTGCCTACAGCTAAGCGTGGTGGTGGGAGTGTCATGGTCTGGGGCTGCATGAGTGCTGCCGACACTGGGGAGCTACAGTTCACTGAGGGAACCATGAAAGCCAACATGTACTGTGACATACTGAATCAGAGCATGATTCCCTCCCTTTGGAGACTGGGCCGCAGGGCAGTATTCCAACATAACGACCCCAAACACACCTCTAAGACGAACACTGCCTTGCTAAAGAAGGTGAGGGTACTGGCCAAGCATGTTTCCAGACCTAAACCCTATTGAGCATCTGTGGGGCATCCTCAAATGGAAGGTGGAGAAGTGCAAGGTCTCTAACATCCACCAGCTCCGTGATGTCTTCGTGGAGGAGTGGAAGAGGACTCCAGTGGCAACCTGTGAAGCTCTGGTGAACTCCATGCCCAAGAGGGTTAAGGCATTACTGAAAAATAATGGTGACCACCCAAAATATTGATACGTTGGGCCCAATTTGGACACTTTCACTTAGGGGTGTACTCACTTTTGTTGCCAGCGGTTCTGATATTAATGGCTGTGTGTTGAGTTATTTTGAGGGGACGGCAAATTTACACTGTTATACAAGCTGCCACTCACTACTTTACATTGTAGCAAAGTGTCATTTCTTCAGTGTTGTCACATGAAAAGATATAATAAAATATTTACAAAAATGTGAGGAGTGTACTCACTTATGTGAGATACTGTACTCTATATGGAGACATTGAAGGGCTATTAGACCCCCAATGTCTCCCCTGCCCTACAATGCAGCTATTCAAACACAGATCGTGTTTGACCAGCTGCATCCTCAACAACACTAGTTGAGGAATGACAGCTGTGACCCCGAAAGTGACGCAATACACCTCGCTTCCAGAGTTGCTAGTCACAGGAGCTATTAGGGAACAAACATCCCCTGAGTTCCTCCTGCTGGGGGAACTGTTTCCTGGAGGAATGGGTGAGCCCAGGAACCACTGTGAATACCGCTTTTGCCGTTGGCATGGGAGCGCCCCTTTGAAAGCCCCATAAAAGTGATCAGGCGACTCTAGAGCTGTCCGATCAGAAGCCAGTACCAAGCTCACAGCTGCAGCAGGTTTGAGCTTGATTTAACTGCTTGTCTACCATGCCGTTTATAAACATACTGTATCTTGGTAGACAAATAGTTAAAGCTCAACTGCACTTTCAGTTTAAATCAACTAAATACATTTTAGGTGCATCAGAACAAAAGGTGTGCAAAGCCTTACAATTTGTTTTCTTTAACCACTTGCCGACCGGGCCATAGCCGAATGACGGCTACAGCGTGGTCGGCTTTTTCAGGGAGGTGTACAACGATGTCCTCCTAGAATCGCGCACCCAGGAATGTCCATGACCATCGGGTCCTCCAGACCCATCACATCACGGATCAGGGTAAAGGGCCAATGACATCGGCCCTTTACCACGTAATCGCTCTGTCCAATGATGTAGTAATCACTTGTCAGCAAACCGGTGCATGTCCGGTTCAGCTCTCTCCTCTCACGCTGTACATACTGATCGGTACAGCGTGCAAGGAGGGAGAATGCAGCAGTACTCACCCGTGCCTAACCCGTGCCTCATTTACGCCCATCTGTGCCTCATTCACGCCCATCTGTGTCTCAATTATGCCCATCTGTGCCTCATCCATGCCTCATCCGTGCCTCATTCATGCCCAACTGTGCCTCATCCATGCCCATCTGTGCCTCATTCATGCCCATCTGTGCCTCATCCATGCCCATCTGTGCCTCATCCATGCCTCATTCATGCCCATCTGTGCCTCATCCATGACAATCTGTGCCTCATTCATGCTCATCCGTGCCTCATTCATGCCCATCTGTGCCTCATCCATGCCTCATCTGTGCCTCATTCATGCCCATATGTGCCTCAATAATGCCTCATCGAATGCCCATCCATGCCACACCAGCGCTCATCAGTGCCTCATCCGTGCCACATCCATGCCTCATCTGCACCACATCAATGCCTCATCCGTGGCACATCAGTGCTCATCCATGCCATATCCATGGCTCATCCATTGTCATTCATGCCACACCCATGCCTCATCCATACCACATCAGTGTTCATCTGTGCCACATTTGTGCCACTACAGTGCTTATCAGTGCCCTACAGTGCTCATCAGTTCCTCACAAAAGTAAAATAGGTAGTCAGGAAATTGGATTTGTAATTTTATGTCCCTAGAACGCCTGTCGGTGCTCCCTGCATGTTGGGTCTCTGTATGTGGCCAGGCTGTGTAAAAGTCTCACATATGTGATATCGCCATACTCCGGAGGAGTAACAGAATATATTTATGGGTGTAATTTGTGGTATGCACATGCTATGTGTTAGAAATATCTTATAAATGAAGAACTTTGTGTAAAAAAAAAGAAAGGGGTTTTCATTTTCTTTCCATATTTTCCAAAACCTTGTGGAAAAAAATGACATGTTCAAAAGACTCATAATGCCTCATAGAATATACGTTGGGGTGTTTTCTTTCCAAAATGGGGTAATCTTGTGGGCGTTTTCATTGTCCTAGTGCATCAGGGCCTTCAAAAGTGTGATTGTCAGGAAATTAGATGTGTAATTTATGCTCCTAGAACACCTGGAGGTGCTACTTGCATGTTGGGCCTCTGCATGTGGCCAGGCTGTGAAAAAGACTCACACATGGGGTATCGCCATATTCAGGAGGAATATCAGAATGTGTTTTGGGGTGCAGTTGCAAGTATGCATATGCTGTATGTGAGAAATAACTTGGTAATATGACAATTTTATAAAAATTAAAGAAAAATCTTAATTTTGAAAAGAATTGTGGGTAAAAAATTACAACTTCAAAAAACTTACCATACCTCTTACTAAATACCTTGGAATGTCTACTTTCCCAGAGGGGGTAATTTGGGGGTTATTTGTACTTTCTTGAAAGAAAGAGATAGGCCGTCAGTACATGATCAGGTGTGATCAATTTTCAATGATTGCCACCATAGCTTGTAGACATCAGGTGTGATCAATTTTCAATGATTGCCACCATAGCTTGTAGACATCAGGTGTGATCAATTTTCAATGATTGCCACCATAGCTTGTAGACTGTATCATTTTCACAAAGACCAAATAATATATACTTAATTGGGTTATTTTTACCAAAGATATGTAGCAGTATAACTTTTGGCCAAAAATTATAAAGAATAATTACTTATTTGCAAAATGTTATAACCGAAACAAAGAAAATGCATGTTTTTACAAAATTGTCGGTCTTTTTTTCACTTATAGAGCAAAAAATAAAAAACCCAGTGGTGAACAGTGTTGCATGACTGAGTAATTGTCATTCAAGCTGTGAGAGTGCTGAAAGCTGAAAAATGGCCTGATTAGGAAGGGGGTATAAGTGCCTAGTGGGCAAGTGGTTCAAAAGCAACTACAGCTTGAGTAGAAAACCCTTTCTTCTGCCCCAGTCTTCCCTGCAGAGGTCTGACACATCCCCTGCTGAATCAGAGCTAGGGCTACTAAATCAGCAGGGGGATGAGCTTTGCTGATTGTAGAGTTGAGATCTGACACAGCAGGGGCTGTAACCTCTTCAGAGTGACTATACCTCCCAACGTTTTAACTTCAGAATGAGGGACACTTAAGGAAGAAAGTGACCTGCGGTGCACAAAGAGCACTGAGCCAAATGTGGGGGTGGGTAAACTCTTAGCAGTGGGAGGGGCTTAACAGGCATGGTTAAACACAGAGATGTCAGCTGCCAAATAGAGATGTGCTGCCGTGCGGGACCCCACACATATAGCACAAGCCAAAGGCAGATCTTACTGGTGCTCACGGCTTGTGCCCTCCTGTTGGGCAAGTCCCTGGATCCAAGTGCCGGAACTTATGGCACTGGGCTCTGCTCCAGGACTCTGGAACTTACATCAAATCTCAGGACGGTCCCGGTGAATCCGGAATGGTTGGGAAGTATGAATGAGGCCTAACTCTGCTTTCACGCAGAGTTAGGCCTCATTCACCCCTGAGTGATCTGTAGCTTGGAGCTAAAAATGCTCAACAACCAAAATCTCACAGGCTTTTAACTTGTGCCTGTCCACATATGAGCACTCAAGCACCTATAGAACCATGCCTGCAGCTCAGAAACATACATGAGCTACTTTTGAAGGAGAATCAGGCATTTTTGGCCCCATAGACCCACCTGTTCTTAATTTGTACAGGCGGCTGTATACAACATCAGCCATTCCCAAGTATACGTATAGGATTGCTTTTTACAGTGTACCCTTCGAATGAGCCCCTAAACACACCCGAAGGTTACAAAGAGGAAAAAAAAAACTCACAGTCAAGAAAGGGTGTGGGGTGCTCTCTTGAGACTACATTACTATTAAAGTCTCCCATGGTGTAGCAGATAGGTACATCGAGCACACAACTGTGAAGGGAAGCTCCAGTTGGTCTGTGTTTAAAGATGGCATAACAGTTCGGAGTATCCTGCGAACTGCTGAATAAAAAAATAACTCCTAAATTGACTGACTCTATGCCTGAATTTAAAAGTGTTTAATCCCCTCACCCCCCACCCCCATAATTATTCACTGTAAGTTGACTAGCCATAACACAACCCCCAGCTGTCACTATATCCCACCATACCCTCCTTTCCCTCCCTCACCTGAACCTGCTTTTTTTTCCTTTCTACTCATCCTTTTTGCTCCCCCCATCTGATACAGGGCCATTTGGCTAAGATCAGGTGTATTATCTGTTCTTGTCAGTGACCAGTGACGGATCTGCGCCGTTATTTCTGCCTTATGGTGGGAATGATTGGCTGTATGGTACCCCTGCTGGTGTGATGGGGGCTCTAAAGGCTAGTACCAGCTGGAACAGAAACTGGGGCGTTCACAGGCAGTTGGGGCATGGGAGTAATTCCACTGGGAAACCTGGATGGGCCCAGTTCCTCCTGATTTTAATGGATCTACCTCATCTGACAATGGGCTGGGAAGGCAGAGAGTCCATTGTGTCTGTGCCCCCTGGAAAAGAAGAAAAGAGGCGCCTCTAAGTGCAGACTTTAAAAACAGTTTATTAAAACCAACAATTGGCAACTCACATGAGACAGAAGATAAAAGGCACATGAGCAGGTCCTCAAAGGGGTAACATCAGTGAGACGTCCATAGGCCAGGATTCATAGCACCATCATGAACTGTAGCAAGCGTCCCTGTGAGCTGGTAACAGGCCGGAGACAGGGGAATCTTGAAATGAGGCTTGGTTCCGTGGCAGCTAGAGTCCTGGTTTGATAAAGGAGCGCGGCTGCCACACCAATCGCAGCACGCCGGCTCGGATAACGCGTCGCTGTCCAGTGACGTCATCATCCTGGGACTCTAGCTGCCACGGAACCAAGCCTCATTTCAAGATTCCCCTGTCTCCGGCCGGTTACCAACTCACAGGGACGCTTGCTACAGTTCATGATGGTGCTATGAATCCTGGCTTATGGACGTCTCACTGATGTTACCCCTTTAAGGACCTGCTCATGTGCCTTTTATCTTCTGTCTCATGTGAGTTGCCAATTGTTGGTTTTAATAAACTGTTTTTAAAGTCTGCACTTAGAGGCGCCTCTTTTCTTCTTTTCCAGTGTTACAAGGACTTTGCTTCTGGTTCTAAGAAGGCTGACCTTTGTGCTGGGACTTTTTACTAATGCTGGTTCTTATACCAGCCACATATGAACTATTTTAAAAGACTTGATGGGATTTATATGTTTTTTCAGGGTGTTGCGCCATATACTTGTTTGCAGTGTCTGTGCCCCCTGGGAGTGGTTTCCCTAGGGGTGCTGTTAGTAACACTTGGGTGTGGGACCCCACAGTGTGAAACAGCACATGGTCACAGCACCAAATACTTTTTTCTGCACTGCACCTTTTAGGGCTGGGCCTTTTGGCTAAGTCGGGGGCAATTTTTGTTCCCAGGCCTCAGGGCCCAGCCAGTGCATGTTGCATGGCCACTTATTTATCTATTTATTTTCTCCACACGTTTTGTCACATTTCATTTATGTGTGTTTTTTTTTCTCACTAGGATGGAGGCTGTCAGTCCTTGAGGTTGCCCTGACGTCTAGGGGAAGGATGTGGGGCCTTCAAGCTCCTTCCTCCTCTGATACCGCACAGCCTCTGACATCTACTGTACCATGCATATGATCAAATAAAGTCCATGCTCCTTCACCATCGGGTGTTAATGCACTTGGATAGCATATTCATTGTTGTTCGACTTTTGGATTTTTTAATGTGATTTTTTAATGGACTTTTTTTGTTCATAAATTCATTACATTTTTTAGAACTTTATGGACATATAGTAGATGTTTACCTCTGCCCTGAGCACTTTTTTGAGCACAGATTATTTGTACTTTGGAATATTTCACTTCAATGATTGTTTTATTGCTAATTATTAATTTCTTGCTCTTAGGTGTTTTACTTTTAGACATTTTGAATATGCCTATATAGAAATTGTTTAAGCACCGCACAGTTCACATATCTATTTTTGGTATTAGGTAGAGTAGTGGGTTTATAGGTTTGGTTGAGACATTATAAGATTGTGCTGCTTCTCCTCCCTTTGTAACAGCATTTTTTGTTTATTACTGATCAGTTAGCAGCAGTATTATTAAAGAGGAAGTAAACCCAGATGGTGTTAACTTCCTATATGTTTCCCTGTAAAGTAGAAGCATAATGGGCTACTATGCATCGCATAGTAGCCCATTATGTGCCACTTACCTGCAAACGAAGCCTGCGGTGTCCAGCGATGTCCCCGCTCCAGGCTGCGTCCATCTTTAGCCCCTCTTCCTTCCAGGGCCACGACTCCGGTGCTGTGACTGGCCAGAGTCGCGTGACGTCACTCCCAAGCATGCGCGCGGGAGCTGCCAGTCACGGCACGGTCGCAGTGGAGGAATGGCATGCAGGCTGTCCATTCACTGCGCATGTGCCAACATGACGTCGGCACAGCTTCAACACTGCATATGTCCTGAACCGTGCAGGTTTAGGAAATATGCGGTGAACCTACAGATAATTCTTATCATAGGCTTACCTGTAGGTTAAAGTGGTTGTCACAAGTTGACAACCACTTTAATCAGTTCTTTACTCTTTCCATTTATATCCCTGTCGCTGTATTTGCTTTACTTATTTTACAGAAGGTTTTTCACCTTAATGCATAGAATGCATTAACCACTTCAGCCCCAGAAGGATTTAACCCCTTAGGGCTGGTTCACACTGCGGGAACCCTGCAAATCCACTGTGGGTTCCCGCATCGCATGTCTCCAAGCAGCAGTTCACACTGCTATATTCGAACTGTGGGGAGTGTCAATAGAAAGTTAATGACACCCCCAAATCAGCTCGCATATCGCACTGCAAACTGCAAACTCGCACAGGAATCTGATCGCATGGTGTGAACACCCATGCGATCCGATTCTGCTGCGGACCAAAAAAGGGTCCTGTGCGAGTTTGCTCTGATTGCAATGCGAATTTAGCCATACTATCTCTATGGCTAAATTTGCATCGCAGAGGTCACATGTGATTCACAGTGCAGTGCGGTGCGAATCACATCCGAACTGGCCGCATGCAGCAGTGTGAACTGGCCCTTAATGACCAGGCCATTTTTTACGATACGGCACTGCATCGCTTTAATTGACAATTGCGCGGTTGTGCAACGCTGTAACCAAACAAAATTGACATCCTTTTTTTCCCACAAATAGAGCTTTCTTTTGGTGGTATTTGATCACCTCTGCGGTTTTTATTTTTTGCTCTATAAACAAAAAAAGAGTGACAATTTTGAAAAAAAATTTTTTTTTTTTACTTTCTGCTAATACATATACAAAAAAAAAATATATATATATATAAAAAATGTATTCATCAATTTAGGCCGATATATATTCTTCTACATATTTTTGGTAAATAAAATCACAATAGGCATATATTGTTTGGTTTGCTCAAAAGTTATCACGTCTACAAACTATGGGATAGATTTAGGGACTTTTATTTTTTTTTTCTTTTATTGTTTTTACTAGTAATGGCAGCATTCTGCGATTTTTAGTGGGACTGTGACATTGTGGCAGACAAATCTGACCCCAAATGACACTTTTTGGGGACCAGTGATCAGTGCTATAAGAATGCAATGGTCAATGCATATATGACACTGACAGGGAAGGGGTTAACACTAGGTGGCGATCAATGAGTTAACTGTGTTCCCTGGGTGTGTTCTAACTGTAGGGGAGATGGGCTGCCTGGGACATGACAGAGATCGCTGTTCCCGATGACTGGGAACAGAAGATCTCTGAGATGTCCCTTGTTAGAACGGGGATCCACCTTGTTTACACAGGCAGATCCCCATTCTGCCTCTGTGTACAGCGATCATTGGTGGCCGGCAGACATCAAGTCCGCCGGGCCCACGGGCACGCTCTCGCATACCCGCAATCTCAAATGCACAGACCGATGTATACCTATGGCGATTCGCGCAGCCGAGCCACCTTGCTGCAGTATAACTGCGGCGGGTGGTCAGCAAGTGGTTAAGGTGAAAAACCTTAAGACAACTCCTTTTAAGGCTCTGTTCACAACTTGACATTCTGAATCACGGGCGGATTCACGCCATCACGCCAATTCTGCCCGCCATTCGAAATAACGGCAAATCGCGTCAGTTGGCTTCTTTTGGGCGACAGGCGTCCGATTCTGCTTGCGCGATTTTACCGTGATTGTCGACCAACAAATCGCACCGTGATAGGGGTGCCATTGTAAGTGTCGGTGCAATTTCGCCAGCGATTCGGAACACCAAGATGTGAACGGAGAGTTATGCACAAGGCTGATCCTATACTCCTGCTCTGTTGTCAGTTTCTAGTGAGTTTTATTGCGTGTTTCATTGTTCTCATACAAATATCTACCAATGTATGGCCACCATAACAATCATATCGCATTTAGGGAGACCAGTGTTCTATGGTGAGGACTGGCCAGTGTCACGGCCATGAGCCTGGTAGTGGTTGTTACTTTTCCTACCCTGGCCTTCTTATGCTGGATCTACATAACACAAAACACTGTCATCCAACAGGTTTGTGTGAAAACTTTGTTATTTTGCCTGATTTGTTTATTTTCACAACAGAAATACAGAACATCAAAAGAAGAAATACAGGAATATGGCACAGTGCCTTGCCAGCTGATCTGCAAGTAAAAGAGGCAAAGCAGGAAGTACATGTAATTTACAGTGTTCGTATCTCCCTTCCAAAAATGCTTTTTCGCCTACGCAAGCATCAGTGCAAGGAGAGACTATAATGCCTAGCACACACAATGAGATAATCAGACGAAAATACCGCTTTCGGAGTGATCGTCCGATAAGCTTATCATCGTTTTTACACAGCTTTTGAGAGCCGATCTGAAGGGACAAACATGAAATCTTTTCTTGTACAATAACAGAACAAACATTTTTTGTGTAAGATTAACAAGATTAACCACTTGGTTGATGGCGACAAGGTGGTTCGATATCGCAAACCGCCGTCATATGACGGAGGCTGCGAGATCGCGCACTGTGAGCGTGCGCGCGCCGCCGGAGGCACGCTCGCGCCCTCACTGTGTCCAGGGGGGGCCAGGGAGCGGGTGCGGTGGACTCAATCTCCGCCGGCTACCCGCGATGCCCCCTCTGCAGTAAAAGAACGGAGGTCCATGTATGTAAACACGGATCTCCGTTCTGTGAGAGGGGGAAGGGCTGTGATCACAGCCTTACTCTATATGGAAGCTGTGATCACTCCCCTTCCCCAGCTAGGGCAGCCCACACACAGTTAGAACACGCCCAGGGAACACAGGTAACCCTTACAGCGCCCCCTCCAGGTTAACCCCTTCACTGCCAATGGCATTTACACAGTAATCAGTGCATTTTCATAGCACTGATCGCTGTATAAATGCCAATGGTCCCAAAAAAGTGTCAAAATGCTCCGACATGTCCGCCGCAATATCGCAGTACTGCTAAAAATCGCAGATCGCTGCCATTACTAGTAAAGAAAAAAATAATAAATAAAAACCCCAAAAATGAATTCTCATCATCCGTAAACGCGGCAACTTTTGCGCAAACCAATCAATAAACGCCGATTGCGATTTTTTTTTATCACAAATATGAGGAAGAATATAAAATCGGCCAAAACCGTTGAAAAAAATGTTTTTTTATATTTTTTTTTTGGATTTGTATTTTAGCAAAAAGTAAGAAATTTGATTTTTTTTGCAAAATTGTCGCTCTTCTTTTGTTTATAGCGGCGATCAGAAATGACGCAGCGGTGATCAAATACCCCCAAAAGAAAGCTCTATTTGTGGGAAAAAAAAGGACGCAAATTTTGTTTGGGTACAACGCCGCACGTCCGCGCAATTGTCAGTTAAAGCGACGCAGTGCCGAATCGCAAAAAGTGCTCTGGTCCTAAAGTGTGAAATCCTTCCGGGGCTGAAGTGGTTAACACAGGCACACAGGCTCTCACAAGGGAGACACAGCCTGTCAGCTCCTGCTGGGGAATCCACCCCCACTGTGCAGTGAGTGAGAGACACACACAGAGAGGGCAGCTCACTCTGCTACCTCCCCTGCTTCCTCATTGGCAGGGGGAGGGAACCAATGACACGGAAGGAGCACTGCAGCAATGCATCTTGGGACATGTAGTCCTCAATACAAAACGGCCCCATAGCTTTCTATGGGGACAGAACTACACAGACCAGCTGCCCTCAGGATTAAAGAAAGGAAAGGACACCATCTTGTCTGCCTGAGAAGGGAGACGCCACGAGGCAAGGGAGAAGCCTGGACCTAGGGGAGAGGTGTTGCCTCCCGGGTCAGCATACCGTCCTTCCAGGCATTCTTGGCCAGTTGGGGTACATCCTGTCTGAGAGGGGATCTCTGGCGCATCTCCAGAGGCACCTATACAGATGGTGTGATGTGTTCCAGTTGTGAGGTAGCCAGCTGGGTTACCTGAAGAGCCTGTCTGTTCCAGGATGTTTCGCTTGGCCT
>BLSH010194871.1:988307-1005129 GCA_018402905.1 Glandirana rugosa
CACTGGGTCCAAGACCGTTCACACCTATTTACCCATTACAACAGACATACGTCACAGGAACAAAGGACGTTCACGGGCGAGTGGTTAGGACGCCAATTCCGGTTCGCTTTGTAGGACCTTGTCTGTCCGAGAAGTCCATTGGGTCGACCGATGGAGTGTTGACCTTGTATAGTGTGGTAGACATATCCACGGAGACCTCTACGCGGTCTCTAGGGGAGAGTCTGTCCTACATGGGGTTGACCGGTTCTTACGGACCTTCCTGCCATACGACTGGGCCCTCCGTTGTGGAGAGGGGATCCAGGTCCGAAGACTCCCGGGTCAGCATACCGTCCTTCCAGGCATTCTTGGCCAGTTGGGGTACATCCTGTCTGAGAGGGGATCTCTGGCGCATCTCCAGAGGCACCTATACAGATGGTGTGATATGTTCCAGTTGTGAGGTAGCCAGCTGGGTTACCTGAAGAGCCTGTCTGTTCCAGGATGTTTCGCTTGGCCTTAACCGCAGGATTGGTGAGCGGGCACTTGCAGGAAACAAGGACACTGCATACAGACAACATTACCCATTTATCCACACTTGCCAGAACCTGGGTCACACTTAACTCCTGTTGAGCAGTCACAGTGTCCGCCTTGTTACCCGGATACTGCCATTATACTGCAAATGTACTCTGCCAAACAGGATACCTAAGTGCACCAACTAAAGTGCAGTGTTAATTTAGTCAATGAAAAAGGGTTTGTCAAAGTTTTCGTTAGCTGCATTTTTACAGTGACAAAAACGAAAAGTTCAGCACATTTTCGTCCACTGACGAAAACTATGATGAAAATCAAATCCATTTTTGTTAACGAATGAAAGCAGGACGAAAATGGCAAGGAGGGACATTTACCCTTGTGAACTAACTTCCGGTTTTCACGGAGCTCCGCCTGCTTCCGCTCCCAGCAAGCATGCAACTGTGTGCACCACGACTGCCAGAGACCAGAGCAGCACTGTGCATTACAGACAGCCAGGCCTCCCGAGTCCCGATGAGACTGTCCCACTCCCGAGTTCCAACTCACGAGACGACCACCAGCCAGACACCCACGCCCAGAGCAGAGTGCAGAGGAGACTGAGTGTGTAGTACATTTCAATTATAGCAGGGCTAAGGCCTCTCCTCAGACCACCATCCAGCACTGTGTGTGCATTACACAGGCCTCCTCTGACCACTGGTAGTGGTATCCAGGGCACTGTGCATTACAGGCCATCCCTCAGATGACCACCATCCAGCACTGTGCAGCATTGCAGGCCTCCTCTGACCACTGGCAGTGGCATCCAGGGCACTGTGCATTATAGGCCATCCCGCAGACCACTATCCACTACTTTGCAGCATTACAGGCCTCCTCTGACCACCGTCCAGAGCACTATGCAGCATTACAGGCCTCTTTAGACCACCGTCCTGAGCACTATGCAGCATTACAGTATTGTACAAACTGTGCAAAAGAAATGGAATACTTCACTTTCCATTTCTGTTGCACAGTTTATAAGAATGAATACACCATGTGACACATCACTCTGCAGCACTGCTATTTTTAGGACTGTGTTATACACCTATGCTGAAGTATTATATGCATGTCACTACTATATGCTTGCTATTGTTTATGCACAAGTCACTATTGCACGATTGTTATATGCAGTGTTAACCTTTCCATTATAGTATCTGACTTTGCTGGTTAGTTTTATGTTGACAGTTCTATTTTGTTCTGCATCTACATTGATTCAGTACCATTTGCTTGGTACTGTTTATGCACTAGTCACTATTGCACGATTGCCTTATGCAGCATTTACACTTTACTTTTACATTATCTGGCTTTGCCGGTTAGGTTCTGTTGAGAGTTTTCATACTCTGTTCCGCATCTATATTGATTTAGCACTTTACACAGCGCAGCACCACACACTGTATATTTTTTATCCTAATGCATTCTATGCATTAAGATAAAAGACCTTCTCTGTGTACAGCATCCCCCTAATACTTACCTGAGCCCATCTCAATCCAGCGATGTTGCAAGAGAGACGCCTGTCTGGAACTTTCCCTCTTCATTGACTGAGACAGCAGCTAAGCGCTATTGGCTTCTGCTGCTGTCAATCAAAGTCAGTGAGCCGATGAGGAGAGAGAGGGGGCGGGGCCAGGCTGAAGCTCCCTGTCTGAATGGGCACAGGAGCGCCGAAGAGGGACCTGAGAAGAGGAGGATCTGTGCTGCTCTGTGCAAAACCACTGCACAGAGCAAGTAAGTATAACATGTTTGTTATTTTTAACAAAATAAAACTAAAAAACAAGACTTTAGTATCACATTAAGCTTAGGGAAAAACTAGGTTGTTAGAAATTCTGTATATAGTCCTAGAGAACAGACAGTGCACAGTCCACATAAGCTTTGCTACTTAACTGCAGACAGGAAACAAGAAACTTTATTCAGGGAAAAGACATACAGCATACCATAGACTAAGCTATATACTTATAATCACTGCCATCTACTGGTTGAAGAATATAGTACACTATTACACTTCTACTGAATGTTTACATTGTTTGTGTCTTGGTGTAGAATTCTGTATCCCTTTTGAGATTCACTGTACCCCACAAGTACACCTTCCTTTGTGCAAGTATCCCATTTTGTACGTTTTTCTTTTAGGATGTGCACATAGGCTTTGTTTCCAAAATTTTTAAATGGTACAATTTCAGGGTTTTTCCATTCCACAGTTTATATTGAATTTTCTCGATTGATTTTCCTGGTAGTCAATTTTGGAGATAGCAAGCGGTCGTAATTGCCTCCCCCCATTATGTGGTTGGCATATCTGCATCAAGACACCCCCAGAAAGACCTATAATCTCAGAAAATGGCTCAGTTGTTGAAAATTTAAATCAGTTGGTGGACTTACATCTGAGACCTTTTGTTACCAATATTCCTTCATATACAAGAGATACCATCCACCTCTTGCAAAACCTGGAAGGAGTACATGTGTGCTCAGATGCAATCCTAGTTAGCAGGAATGTAGAAGCACTCAACAGCTCCATCACACATCATTTAGGCATAGCAGCAATAAGACATAATCACATAAAGATAACAAAAAGTTCAATAACTTCCTGGGTGATGCCCTGGAGTTTATTTTAACACACAATGTGTTTTCTTTTGATGGTTCCCACTTTCTCCAGGTGCAGGGTGTGGCAATGGGGACCTGCTGTGCCCCATCCTACACCAATCTGTACCTGGGGGAGTGGGAGCGATCTTTTCTTGCAGATGAGTCTTTGTCGTCAATAACGAGCCACATAACATTGTGGTTTCATTATATAGATGACATTTTCATGATTTGGGAGGGCCACCAATGATTCTTCACGATTACTTAGTATGCATGAATGCCAACAGGTTTAATCTCAAATTCACAGTGGCACACAGCCAAATGACAATTTTTTAGTTGTTACAATCACCAAAGAGGAGGATGGTAGTCTTTCCAGTGGACTGTATTGCGACAAGTTCCCACGCTCAATCCCTAAAACGCTCAATTTCATTCAGTCAATATCTTCGATATTTTCAAGTCAGGAGTGCTTCTTTCGGGAAGCGGCCAATCTTAGGGAAAAACTTTTAAAAATAGGTTACTCTTCTACTTGTCTAAAGAAAGCCTTTAGGAGGGCCAATGACAAATCACGATAACCTACTTTTCTCTACAAAAAAGAAAACAGATCAATCTCAAATTACTTGCATCAGCGCACAATACAATAAACAACATAAAGCCACGAAAAGAATTATTGAAAAACATTGGCATTTGCTATGTTCTGATTTGCTGCTAAAACCACACATACCTCCAACTCCGACCATTACATATCGCCATAAAAGATCGGTTGGTTAAGAGTGAATTTGTTGGCACATTTAGGAAAGACCCATGTAAAAGTATGGGCACTTTCACATGTGGAGGGTGCCCATATTATCAAAACATGAATATTCAATCTAACATACTGTTATCTAATAGTCGCCCTTATAAGCCTCAACATTTTGCAAATTGCAAAACATCAAGGGTGGTTTACGTACTCACATGTCAATGCCAAAGTTTCTATGTGGGTAAAACAGTAAAACAGGAATTTTCTAAAAGAATATATAGGCACATTCTCAATATGAAAGCGGCCAATCCTGATGTACTCTTGGGTCGCCATGTTCGACGATGTCATTAGGGGCCTATTTCTTCATATTCAATTTTTAATTTATTCCTTTTGATTCCCTTATTTGCCCATTAGCTGCTTTACTCTGGTCAAGGCGATTAACGAAATGCCTGTCATTTGTCATGTGACTCGTAGCTCCTGAATCAACACGCCATGCCTGCAAAGATGAGGTGCAACTTTTGGATTGAAAAAAATCATTATCTGAAGCAAAATCAGTTTCAAATCAAATGTCAGTTCATCATCTGGAGTTTCAAAACTTTCTAGTAAGCCACTGAGTTTTCCTGCTGCCACACTTTTTATTTCTTCTCCTATACCTCTCAGGCATTCAACCATTTCCAAGGTATGCCTTATGTAATCCTGCATATGCTGGCCTTTTATCAGTTTGGGTTTGGTATAGCATTCTGAAAAAATACAGCTAAGATTAGCTATTTCATGCACATTTTGTAATCTTTCTTACATTTCTTTAGCAGTTTCGCACTTACATATATGTATGATTTGATCATCCTCTATGCTAAGAGAGATTGTGCTCTGAGATTTTTGGTCTTTTTCTATCCACTCATCTGAAGGGTGTTCTGGCCTGACTTTATTTATACATTTCCACGTACCTTCTCTTATTAGCAGCATTTTATCTTGAATTTCCAAGACTGGTAGTTTTATCAGATTTGCACATGAAAGCTTTGTTACAGCTGTGTTACTGTCCATTTTCTTTTATTCTGTTGCAGTCTTCTTTCTGTGGCTGTATCTTGCACTTATTTGCTGTAGCTGTCTATGACTGGGCTATGACTGGGTTCTCAGATTTTCTCTGGGTGGGTGTCTGGGCCCATAACCTGTTAGAAAATCTGTATATAGCCCTACAGAACAGACAGCGCACAGTCCACATGGGCTTTGCTGCTTAAGTGCAGCCAGGAAACAGGAGACTCAATTCAGGGTAAATACATAGAGAATATCATAGATGCAGATACAAACTTATAAACACTGCTATCTATTGATTGAAGAATAAATCTCTACTAAATACTGATGTACAGTAGTTGTTGCACAAAATACAATTCTGTATTCTAACATAGGTGAAACATAAGCGGAGCTTCCCCTTTTGGATGGAGCTCTGCTTTAAGCTCAAATGTTCCAAGTTGGACAATTTGCAAAACTCTTCTTTTCAAATCTTTCCCAACAATGTGTGCATTTTCTTTTGCATAGGCTACAGCCAATGGGTTGTAACATGCAGAATTTAGTTTTTTTTTTCCGGACAGAGCAGCGCGCATTGATCAACCTGACTGAGAATACCGAGAACTATAAATCCAGCAGCCAAACATCAATGATCAGATGGCACAATTAAGGAAGCTAAGTAATTGGGCTTTTGTTTATATCTGTTTGTGTAAAATCTGCAATTATTTCCTTCTGTTGCCTGTTGCTTGTTCCATTTTTAATGAACTCTGGATATTTGTTTTTGTAAATATTTTATTTTTTCCAAACAAGTTTTATTAAGTAAAACCTTTTCAAAAGTACAGAGCGAGCATATGATCTATGCTCAGACATTATTATAAATGGTAAGACGCAGAAGACAACACATAGTCTGGTGCATTGACCTAAGATTCGTAAACAAGCGTTTACCATTGTCTGAAAACAAAGAAAGCAATGTATTTCCATCAACAGATAATAGACAAGATGTGTAGCTGGGCTAACCCCAGGTCATATGTAAAAGGGATATTTGGAAGAAGAAGAAAAAAAAGTGTCCAGTTTATCCATCTAGGGGGTTAGAAAGGAGGAATAGGGCAGATTAGGTTGAATTACTGCAAGATCTCTCTGCCTAAGGGGCTTTCCCCCAGTTTCTCAACTGCCTAAGTTTGCTGTGGTTTGTTGCCTGTTCAGGGGGATGCTGGATTAGGTATAAAAAAAAAAGGGGGAGGGAGGGATGTAATATCAGTGTGGGTATCATTCGTCTCAGTAGAGGTTAAAGTTAGGGAGTATTGAGGCTTTTATAATGATTGGCTGTGCGGAAATGGTGCCAGCAGGTCCAGGTGGTTGTGAATTTGGATGGGGAATCTTTTGCTAGATGGATAAGTTCTTCCATATTAGAGATTTCTTGTAGGTGTGTGAACCATTCTGAGATCAAGGGGGTGTGGGTTGTACCCCAGTGTATTGGTATACACATTTTTGCTGCATTCACCATGTGCATGGCGAGAGATTTGTGATACCTTTTGTGAGGGAGAGACGTGTGGTGGAGGAAGTATTGCACAGGTGAGTAGTTTAAGGTGTAAGTAGATACCCGTGTGATCAAAGAATGTACTCTAGACCAAAAGGTTTGTATGAGGGGACAAGCCCTCCAGATATGTAACAGCGTGCCCTCCTCTTGGTTGCATCGCCAGCACTTTTTTGGAAGGTTTGGATTAATTTTGTTGAGGAGAGCAGGAGTTCGGTACCATCTTGATAGGATTTTGTAGGAATTTTCCTGCGTGGTTACATTAATAGACCCTTTATGTGTATGAAAGTAGATTTGGTTCCATTCTTTGGTGGAAAGGTTCATGTCAATGTCTCGTTCCCATGCTACACATGCTTTTCCTATAGTAGAAGGTCTATTCAGACAAAGCAAAGTGTGTATTGAGAATATAGCTGGTTGTTGGGGTGTATTCTTGGAACACAAGTTTTCATAGGGAGTGAGGGGAAAAATGGCGAACCTTGTGGTATGACCATTGTGGTATGGGAGTGTTTGGCCATTGTGAAATAAGGTCTGCTCTGTCTAAGACTTTGTCTCCACGCAATAGGTGGTGAGAGCAGAGGAATTGGTTGGGAGTTACCACCAGTAGGAATTTGTTAGACATACCGGGTGGGAAGTCTGGGTTGAATCTTAAAGGTGTCATGGGTCCCCCTACCGTAGAAAGGCCATATTTCGAGTTAGCCTCTCGAAAATAACCAGGGTGGGGCCAATGAGTTGGATGGTCCTTGATAGAGGGGGGGGAGATGGCGTGGCGATAGCCAAGGGGTGGACTCTATAGATAGAGTCGAAAAGGAGTCTTCGAGAGTTACCCAATCATTGACTTGACTATGTACATTCCAGTCTACTATCCATGACAGGCTGACAGGCCCTGTAATAATTGCATGTATCTGGGAGACGCATTCCTCCTTTTTCTTTGGGGAGGGTAAGTTGATCGTAGCTAATTCTAGGTTGTTTGTGTTGCCATAGAAAGGTGGTACAGAGTCTTTTATAGGACTTAAAAAAGGAGGGAGGTAGTCGTATTGGGTTTGTTTGTAGAAGATAGAGCAAGCAGGGCAGGGCATTCATCTTTAAGATGGCTGCTCAACCAAACCATGAGACGATAGGTTTGTCCCACCTATGTAGATCCTCCTGAATATTTTTTTATAACAATGTTCCCAAAAATCCTGTATGTACTTTATTTGTGAGAAAATAGTACAACAGAATTCCTGGACAGATCGTACACCACAAGAGGAAGACATTTTCTGTCTCTCTGCCCATGCTATTACAGTATGCTCTCCTGATTCAAAGTACAACTTCTTTTAAACTGTATATATTGCCATTGCATATAGAAGAGTGAAACTTTGCAGCTGGGTGGCAAAGCAGAGATCTGTACTGGGTAGTTTTAATGAGTAAAACTCTGGATTTTATTTTAATGATGTTTTATAGAAAATTAGGCTCTATTGACAAGATTTTTTCTCTTTAGTAAAATGTACTGGAGTCAACGTGAAAGGTAAAAGTAAGGTCCTTTATTAGGTGCATTGAGCTTTAAAAGGTCATGGGAAAATAATGGAGAGTGCTATTGTTGAACCCTTTTTTGAGAAGGCTAGTTCCCTGGCTATCATGCTCATGCTTTGGCTCCAATGCTGTTTAAGTCATTAACCTAGAACATCTACTGTATTGAGAAAAATCTGATACTCATTGACAGCATGCTTGTCCCGGGTCTACATCCCAAATGTTCTTACATACAGCCAGGGAAGTCCTTTTTAACTATCCAGAACCTGCTCTTGTGCCAAGAAAGGACCCCCTTATCAGCTGTGCACAGGATGTTAGATATTTTACCAACATGGCATATTGTAATGAGTGCCTGACTGCCCATTTGTAATCCACATATTTTCACAATTGCCCATGTGTTACCAGTCTGTTGCCAGGACTGCCCTTGTAGCCCATGTATTGTCAGGATTACCATTTCAGTATTGTCAAGTCAATGCTACTTAATTTAGAGGACCATACTACTCAAATTTCATCCCCTGCACCAGTGGCGGCTGGCGAAGTTTTAGGATAGGGAGGCCCTAGGCCCTGGCCTTCCTTTTTGACCCCTCCTAATTCTCATAAGCTCCATCCCTTATAGAATCCACCCACTCTGTCCCCTGTATTCCACATATTGTGTCAGGAGTATACAGCTCAACATCACAGGTGGGGTATATATCAGCCAGTAACACAGTATGCAGCCAGTACACAGGTATTACAGCCAGTACACAGGTATTGCAGCCACAGCCAGTACACAGGTATTGCAGCCAGTACACAGGTATTGCAGCCAGTCAGTACACAAGTATTGCAGCCAGTACACAGGTATTGCAGCCACAGACAGTACAAAGCTATTGCTGCTAGTACACATGTATTACAGCCAGTACACAGGTATTGCAGCCAGCCAGTACACAGGTATTGCAGCCAGTCAGTACACATGTATTGCAGCTAGCCAGTACACAGGTATTGCAGCCAGCCAGTACACAGGTATTGCAGCCAGCCAATACACAGGTATTACAGCCAGCCAGTACACAGGTATTACAGCCCAGTACACAGGTATTACAGCCAGCCAGTACACAGGTATTACAGCCAGTGCACAGGTATTACAGCCAGCCAGTACACAGGTATTACAGCCAGCACACAGATATTACAGACCAGCACACAGGTATTGCAGCCCAGTACACAGGTATTACAGCCCAGTACACAGCACAGCAGTTAAGTACTTACCTCAGGGGACTTGTCAGGCCGTTCTCTCTCCCTTGGTTGGTGGGAATCACAGGCGTGCGTGCGTGCAGTCCCAGCACCAGCACGTCTGCCAGGCCCGCTCCTGACCAATCAGTCACTGTCTGGAGGACAGTGACTGAGGCCAGAGTCAATCAGTGTATAGATATTCGCCTCGCTGGTGCACATCTATGCACTTTAATGGCTGACCAACGGGCTTTGGGAATTGCTGACAGCAAATCTCCCAAAAAAGCAGAGACAGCCATGTCCCTGTGGCCCATATTTTTTTTTGGAGAAATCAGCAGGGGGATCGAAGGGGGGGCAGCGCACTAGCGCCCTCTATGGAGGAGTCGCCGCTGCCCTGCACTAATAAACAATGATCCTATTATCCCCATGTTTCACAGTGCCACTATTAAGCCCTTTCATTTGCTGCAGCTGACTACAAATTAACTGAATTTTCAGGTTGACCATGAGTTTAACCCGAACCCAAGATGTTTGCAGATCACTGAATGGACAAACTAAATGTATAGATTTGTCCAGTTTACCTGTCAGTCTAGACCTCCGTCTCTGCAGAAGACAGTCATTCATTTAGTGTTGGCAATAATACCCCCACATAAAGCAGAGCTCCACCCAAAAGGAGAAGCTCCATTTTTTTTTTCCTCCCCCCCTCCAGTGCCACATTTGGCACCTTTTGGGGGGGGAGCGGGTACCTGTTTTTGACAGGTACCCATTCCCACTTCCAGATGACCTCATCCTGGGAAGTTCAGCCCCCCCCCCCTTCCTCTAGCGCTGGGCCAAGTAGAAAGCAGAGCATGCTTGGCACCTGCACAGTAGGGAACCGGCTGTGGAACCAAAAGGCTTCACTGTCGGTTTCCCTTAACACGAATGGCGGCGGCAGCACCCAAGAGCCGATCGGAAAATTGGCTGGGGTGCTGGCATTGTGGGATCCCTGAACAGGTAAGTGTCCTAATATTAAAAGTCAGCAGCTACAGTATTTGTACCTGCTGATTTTTAATTTTTGGATGGGGGGGGGGGGGGGGCTGGAGCTCCGCTCAGCTTTCCAATGACCATCAACTTATAAAATCAATTGTAAAATCTTTTTCTTGGAGCTAATTAAGGGATGGCTGGGAGGGGGGGTTATAGTGGGCTGGCCTTCCATAGTTTTTTCTGTTACCAATGTTCCCCTTCTGAAGGCAGCTGCATATACAGTAAGTGACATGTCTATGATTTCTAATTTGGTAACGTTCAGATAAAAAAGAAAAAAAGAAAAAAAAGGTATTGACTTGAATTGTTCTTCACCCAGCCATGACTGCATACTTTCTTTGTATGACTATTTCAGTTCTTTAATCCTATTATCAGGTGCTTTGTGTACAAAAACATATACACATGCCACTACCGCTAAGGAGATAATGAGAACCAAAGAAGCTTGTAATGAGTGATCATTTTGATGTTGACTCCTGTCAGAGACTGGTAAGCTTCGCCAATCCTGCCCTCTTCAGATGGAGGAAATCATGAGACAATGACAAAAACAAAAGGGCGCAAAAGCCTAGAGTGGTACCAGATATACATTAAATCTAAAATGAATGAGTGCATACTCACAAAAGCCTAAGGCTAAAAAGTGATGTAAACAAAACCCAAGTGGTAGGGTGGCCCTGTTAGAGATAGATTTCACACAACCACTCAGCCTTGCCAGCTGATCCGTTTCAAGGAATGGATCCTCTTCTTCAGAGAAAAACTACTCTGTGCACAACATCTCCTCTTATATAGAAATACCCACCCATAAAGAGGAAGAGATGTTAGAGTTGTGTGAAATCTATCTCTTAACAGGACCACCCTGCCACTTGGGTTGTGTTTACATCGCTGTTTGGCCATTTAGCCAGGGGCATACCTACAGGGGTTGCAATTGCGACCCGGCCCCATGCTGCAGGGAACCAGTTGTATGCCTGGATAGGAGGAGCGGCGGGGGCGGCTGCATATAGAGGGACTGGTCTCTCCATTTCCCTCCTGCTGCTGAATGCCTGTGGGAGGGAGAGGAGGAGAAGCAGGCATTTAGCGGCTGCAGGAGGAAAATTAAGAGATCGATTGCTCTATGTGTAGCCCCCCCCCCCCCTTTCCCCGGGAAAGGCCCCTTCCTTTGATGAATGGAGAGTCAGTGATCCATCATACTGTTTGCTGACTCTGTCCAGTCATAACTGAGGCATAGTAAACTGTATTTCCTAGTTTCCAGTTTGTGAATGAACAGGAAGCTCTGTACAGAACTATTCCTGTCCATTCATTCTGTGTTTCTGAGGCTGCAGAGAAGGAGATTAAGGGCTGTGTACTCAATCTCCTTTCTCTGTCTCAAAGGTGGAACATCAGAGTTCTGTTTAGACCCCTGATATTTCACCAAAGCCCCCATCAGAGCTCCTATAAAAATTGTAAAAAAAAAAATTGTAAAAAAAATGGTAAAAGAATACCGAGCCACCGGGCCTGGCGTTCCGCCACTGGACTCGGAGAGAAGGGGGCCTTTCCTGGTTTCTTGCACCAGGGCCCTGAAGGTTCTATTTATGCCACTGCTTTTGTGAGTATGTACTCATTCATGTTAGCTTCAATAAATTTATATCTGGTAATGCACTAGGTTTTGTGCCCTTTTGTTTTTGTCTTTATCTCTACATGCTTTGTATGTCAGTGACAAATCTTTTGTTTGAGTAATGATGCAGGCACCAACTGACACCACACCAGCCTGCACTAAGCAGTTGTTATAGCTGCTGCTGCTGGTACACATGTTGTCATACGAGTTTGGTATGGTTAACGCCAATAATGTGACAGAAGCCATTCATTGTGAGAGAAGCCATTAGACTGAAATGTTTACCTTTGTCTGTACGCGGATAGTTTCAGCAAACATACATGACTGCCAAATATAACAGGTATTTCCAGGGATGGGCTGATGCTCAAGTGGTTCATCTAACATAATTAGTTACTTATGATTTTGTTGTGGAAAGTCACTGTTTTGTCCCTTTTCCCAAATACGCATTATTTTGGAGGAATGCAGTCAAGGTAAAACTGGTCCCCGATCTTCCACTTCAGCAAAAATTATGTCAAGTGTAATATTTCTGTCAGGATTTTATTTCATTCTGTGACCCCATTAGGGGGATTTCTCTCACCCCCCCCCCCCAGTATCTGTGACACCAAGAAAGAAAAAAGGCTATCCCTGACAGTAATAAAATCAATCTCCAAAGTATTAACCCTCATTCTTTTAACCATCAGGGGAATTTAATAAAGTAGTAACAACACTTTTCTGGTGATATAATCCTTTAAAATGGCCAGCCCCAGATTCCCTGCTGTCATTTGCAGTAGCTTTACCAAATTGTGCAGCAGATTCAGGTAGTTCTTCATAGCACCACTTTTACAAAGTGTCCGGATGGCTGCGTCCGCAGAACTTTTTTCAGGGGGGGCATTGTTTTAAGTTCACCCATGGTCCGCCCCTTTTGACAATGTCATGAATGGGAGGGGCTTAGCCGCGACTCGCAATTATTTATTTTTAAGGGGGAAATGGCAGACTTTATTCCAGGCATGTGCTATGTACAGGGTGCAGATTCCAGGCGTGTGCTATGTACAGGGTGCAGATTCCAGGCGTGTGCTATGTACAGGGTGCAGATTCCAGGCATGTGCTATGCCAGTATGCATACCCAATCCCCCCCACAGAGCTCTCTTCCCACCACAGAAGAGTTGTCTATAACTCACAGTGGCAGGTCAGGCTCCTGTTGATACACGCTGCAGGTTTGAGTGGCTGTGGATAACCCACCTTGGCCCTCCTCTGTCTGTATATGCAGAGCTGGGAGAGCAGGAAGAGTTTTGTGTGTGCTGACTCCCAATGCTAGACTGCCGGCTGCCATCCACAGTGTGATCTACCTTCTTGTGCTGGGTGCTGGTACATGGAGAGTGTTCCAGTGCCCAGCACCTGCTCACACTCTGTTAGGGTGACCACATTTCCAAACTGCCATTCAGGGACACCACCCCCCCCCCCTCCTAAAAAAAAGATGTTTTCAAAACTCTCGCAGATGAGGGTTTTAGAGCAGCGGTCCCGGACCTTTGCAACGGGGGGAGGGGTTAGTTTGGGGGTTGGGAGGATGTAGTCTCGGGGTTGACTGGAAATTTGGCGGCGGGTGATTTGTCGGGCGAATGGCACGTAAATCATCCCGACACTATGCTTGATATGGTGTCAGGATGATCAAATCACATTATTTTTATTACAAGATTGTCATATATAATAAAATAGTTCAACTCACCATAATGCAGAATCAGTGGGAACCCTTAGCTTGTCACTTGCCACCAGATGCAGCCTGCCACTTGCCACCTTTGCTTGCGACCAGATGCAGTGTCACTTGAACCTGCAGCCTGCCCACTGTGCGGTGTCACTTACCACCTGCCCACTGTGTAGTGTCACTTGCTACCGCAGCTTGCTCACTGTGTAGTGTCACTTACCACCTGCTCACTGTGTAGTGTCACTTGCCTGCTCACTGTGTAGTGCCACTTGCCACCTGCCCACTGTGTAGTGCCACTTGCCATCTGCCCACTGTGCAGTGTCACTTGCCACCGCAGCCTGTAAACTGTGTAGAGCCACTTGCCACCTGCCCACTGTGCAGTGCCACTTTCCCAATGCAGCCTGCCCACTGTGTAGAGCCACTTGCCACCACATCCTGCCCACTGTGTAGTGCCACTTGCCCACTGGGTAGTGCCACTTGCCAATGCAGCCTGCCCACTGTGTAGTGCCACTTTCCCACTGTGTAGTGCCACTTGCTACCGCAGTCTGCCCACTTTGTAGTGCCATATGCCACCGCAGCCTGCCCACTGTGTGATACCACTTGCCACCAGTCTGCCCACTGTGTAGTGCCACTTGCCACCACAGCCTGCCACCAGTCTAACACACCAGTGCCCCGGCCTCCCAGGGAAAGTGAATGCCCCCAGCCACTGTGGCTCCTCCCAGTGGCAGTGCAGCACAGGGGTTGGGGAGTACATTGCTTTAAAGCATGCTGGAGGCTGGAGTCCAGAGATGATAGAGTAAGCTTGTGCCAGCAGATGTCCATGGTGGAGGCGGAGCCGGCCTGGATGATAGAGGAGGTGGGTGGAGTGGACATCCGTAGTGGAGGCTGAGCTGGCACCGGAGGAGAAGATAGAGGAGGTGGGTGGGTGCCAGACATCAGACTGTGGTGGAGGCGGAGCCGGCCCGGAGATGATAGAGGAGGTGGATGCAGTGGACATTCATAGTGGAGGTGGAGCCGGCCCAGGAGATGATAGAGGAGGTGGATGGAGTGGACATTCACAGTGGAGGCGGAGCCGGCCACCTGCGGAGAGCACTACAAGCGGAGGTAGAAAAAATTAACTCCTCCTCCGCTTTGAATGCAGGGAGGGAGCTGCGGCCGTGACGTCACTGGTTTCTAGACGCTAGGCGGCTCTAGCAACCAGTGAACTGGCCAGTAGAAGAGTCTGTCAGGTAGTGGTGGAGGCGGAGCAAGTGCCAGTGCTATGGCGAGGTTTGATCCTCTGTCAGCTTCATTCCGGGACACTGTATTGTCCCGGAATGAAGGTGCCCGGGACCTGGGACATACAGGACACCTTGCGATCCCTGATTCCAGGGTGGGGCACTTGCCCCCCCTTGCCCCTACCTGCGGACGCCCATGCTGCCAGCAGTAATCATTGTATTCTGACGGCTGGGAAGCCTCCTGATGCAGTGTTGCCAACCTCCCGCAGTGTTTTTTACTGGCAAAACATGGAAAATTTACTGGCGGAGCACATTTTTTACTGGTACCTTGAAAAATAACAAAACTCATATATAAAACTAAGACAATTGATATTTAAACACAGCATGGAAACACGGACAATACCCATATCAAGTAATTTGCCTGGTTTACACTTAAAAAATCAGCACATCATGACAAATTATCAGACCCTGAAATTTATAGACAGTTGTAAAATCACTGATTTTTACAAACTGTCAGTAAATTTACTGGCGGTTGGCAACCCTGTCCTGATGTCAGAATACAATAGCGCAGCGGGGGTATTCCCCCATCAACGCTGACTGTGTTGTTAGGGGAATCACACAATTTTCTTTCCTTCAAGTAAATTGAGAACCCAAATTATGAATGTCCCATACATACCAAACCACACCCACTTAGGAAGTGTATTGGCTTCAAAAGGAAACCCTTGCAAGAATCCAAAGAGCTTTTAAAGAAATTTGGGGGTTGTTTCACATGCTGTGCTTCCACAGAACACCACACTAAAGTCTTTAAGGCTACTATTAAGTGCATAGAATACAAGAGTAATGATCATGTGCAAGTGCACCATCCATTTCAAGATGACCCTACTCAGGTAATCCTCCTGAGGCAAAGCATGACATAGAGAGCACAGGCCAAACAGCACCTCATACTCCAGTTTTCTTTACATGTAGAGATAAAAAATAAAGAAGATTACCGCGCTAGACAGTGAACTTGTGAGCAGCCAGCACAAACAGCCTTAACAAAATACTGGATATAAAGTGAATATGAGAAAATGTGCGGCGCGTATGTGCATAAAAAGGGGTGGTAAACCCCCCTATTAGAAGTACAGAGAGCAAATAAGGGAAAATGCATGAATCATAAACCCAAAATGTGCAAAAACATATAACGTGTCTATACAACTACACGATGTGTGGTGAGATAAAGTTCAATTGTATTAGTCCACCAATAAAGAAATTAGTCTCTTAAACATAAAAAATCTGAAGTGACTGAAAAGGACCGTGAAATAAATCTTCAACTGTGCAAGGTAAAACACCACCATGTATGTATAGGGTACTCTTACCAGATATACCTGGTTTACAGGCATGTAGGTCAGGTTCAACCCCGGGTACACAGGACATCAGGCATCCACAGGATGGAATCACGGTGAAAGGCCCGTCATCAAACCACTTGAAGGGACCAGGCTGGTTTCCAGACATGCAGGTTGGGTTCAATCATGGGCATCCAGGGCGTCAGACATCCACAGGTTAAGGTACCAATAAAGAACCGGTCGTCCAACCACTTGAAGGGACCGGGCTCCAGGTGTAGAGGTAGGAGTATAGGGATCCAAATAGTACCACAGCAAGCCTCAGTGAAGAATGAAAGCTACATAGTGTGATACTGTATAACCAAATAAGGTTTATTTATAAAATAATTGCACTTACATGCTAAAAGCTAGTAACAAGCACATGGAATTCCAGGTTGGTAAAATTGGCGCAGTAGATGGGAGCAGGATCGTCTACCCGATGCGTTTCGTCTACAAAGAACTCCACAGGGGCATGATGCAGTCATGCATATACAGTATCACACTATGTAGCTTTCATTCTTCACTGAGGCTTGCTGTGGTACTATTTGGATCCCTATACTCCTACCTCTACACCTGGAGCCTGGTCCCTTGAAGTGGTTGGACGACCGGTTCTTTATTGGTACCTTAACCACTTCCGGACCGCCGTACGTCGTTTGACGGCGGTACTTTGAAGTGGGATACCGTTGTTATGGTAGCAGATAGCTACCATAACCCCGGTATCGTTTTTTTCAGCCAGCGATTCTGCGTCGGATAAAAGTGATCTCCGCGGCGGATTCGCCGCGAGATCACTTTTATCAGCGGCGGGAGAGGTGCCCCCCCCCTCCCGCCGCTTTCCGGTCATCTCCGCCGCTTACCGGACCCGCCGGCAGCGGCGGAGATGATCGCGTCCTCTCAGG